>JAUTBX010114976.1:0-11648 GCA_032361465.1 Lepetodrilus tevnianus | reverse complement strand
ATTATTTTTATTTGGATTTGGGCGTTTTCAATAGCGGCGGTTTCGTAAACCAACTAATAAAAAATAAATGGCCTAAGAAGTTCTTAGCTAAGAAGTTTCGAGAATATGGGCCCTGGTTTACTGCAACATTCTGTGCTACGGATGTTGTGAGTTTCATCTTGCCATACACTGACACGTCGTTGTCATGTATTTCATGCTTTTGAGATGACCCATTTATTTATGAGATGGTCCCTAGACTCCCGACGCGCATGTATACCACGTGATATATATATTAAAATCAGTTGAAGTGCAGCTACTGCTTTAGTGGTTTGTTTGCCCAACTTCTCCATCCAGATCAATGAAGAATGGATGTAAAATATTATGTAGTTCACTAAGTTATGAAGATAGAGGTCGAAGACATAACAGTTGTGATGTAAGTGAATGAATCTTGAAGAAAGCAGCTATAAACCCCAATTAAACAATTACCAAAAAAAATACCTTTGAACATAACAAGGAAAGAATCTTGCAATGAAAACCAGACCCCACTTTAAAAAAAGAAAAATCAAAATGGCCGCCAAATGCAATATTGCAAAACACATGACATACACCCTGATTTATACCTAGAGCACAGTGCAGCTCTTGTGAACACAGACCTAAATATGCCACTTGAAATGAGATGTGCACTCCGGACTCTCCTCCCCGTTCTTCCAGGCAGGTGACCAGGAAGCTGAAGCGGTTCGCGGAAGACAAGCGGCTGACGACGTCGGACAAGACGAACATCCGAGACCTGTCACAGATGCTGAAGAAGATGCCGCAGTACCAGAAGGAGCTGAGCAACTACTCCACCCACCTGCACCTGGCCGAGGACTGCATGAGACAGTACCAGAAACACATAGACAAGCTCTGCAAGGTTGAACAGGTAATCAGTCTTAATTAATTGCCCACGGAAAAATTATTTTATTTCTAATATATTTTGTATTCTAGGTCTAAATATATAATATATAATATATATTTATTATTATTATTTTATTTTTTCGGTGTAAATTCTACACATTATACTGATACATAACATTATTATTATTATTTCTTTTGTTATTCTTATTTATTTTAATATTGTTATTTTAATTTTAAATAATGACTGTGTAGGATCTGGCTAGGTGCGGGTTCACTGCAACACTATGTGCTACAGGTGTTGCAGGTTTTTATAAGAGTGAAATAATGTTGTGGCTGTGTGCAGGACCTGGCTATGGGCACTGATGCCGACGGAGAGAAGGTCAAAGATCACATGCGGAACATCGTCCCAATCCTCCTTGACCAGAACATTACGGCCTACGACAAGATCCGCATCATCCTGCTCTACATCATCCACAAAGGGGGTAAGAATCTGTCGATGAAGTATCTCATGGGGTGTATCGTCTGCACGTTCCTATTTGTTTTTATTGGCCCCGATGGCAATTGTCTGAGGATCCGTGGAAATCTGATTTATTTATCCCCAAATATCACATATTCACAGGTATCACATATTCCTGTTTGTTTTCCTATACTTTCAAATTTAACGTTGACATTGTCACATTTCCCAAGATTCCGCTGATAACAGATTAACCTTGTCATACAGTCCATTTTTCTTAGGCATCTGGCCAAACTGCTACAGCATTCACAGATCCCGATGATAACAATAGATCCCGATGATAACAATAGATCCCAATGATAACAATAGATCCTGAGGATAACAGATTAACCCTCTCCCCGCTGGATTAGGCACATTTGCAGCTCTGTGGTGCATCTCTGCATTTGGAGGGTTAACCTTGTCATACGGTCCTGTTTAACACTGTCATATTGTCACATTTTTCTAAGGCATCACGGAAGAGAATCTAACCAAACTACTGGAGCACGCACAGATCCTGATGATAACAGATTAACCTTGTCATACTGTCCTGGGCCCGTTGCGCAGAACTATTGTAACGGATTGTAGCCTACGATTATTGTAAGGTCAGCGCTTTTTATTGTGGCGTGAGCCCAGTTACAATTATTGTAGTTCTACAATTGTTCTGAGCAACGGACCCGAGTTTAACATTGTCACATTTTAACATCAGGCATCACGTCAAATCGTCAAATTTTTCTCAGGCATCGCATCAAATTTGTCACATTTTTTCTTAGGCATCACATCAAATTTGTCACATTTTTCCCAGGCATCACGGAAGAGAATCTGGCCAAACTGCTGCAGCACGCACAGATCCCGATGGAGGAGAAGTGCATCGTGACCAACATGCAGAACCTGGGCATCCCCATCATACAGGATGTGAGTATCTTGGTGCGTGTCGGCTCGGCAAATTGCTCAAAGAATTTACTGCATGGACAAGTTATAACACACGTCGATGTTCATTGTCACCCTGTGTTTCAGTGTACCGTTGTAATATATTAATTTAATATAAAAAAATAATTGAATTTTTCGTGATTACTGTAACCGATTTTTTATAATATTTGTTATTTTCCCAGATTTTTGTAAATGTTGAATAATTTAGTTGTTGTTAGTCAAGATTTCCATTCAGTTAACGTGATTTTATGCAAACAGCAAAGAGAACTTAAACAAATATATATATGCTGTCATTGTTGATATTTCTGGTCGTATGCCCTTTAATTTGAACGTCTCGTGGGTTTCTCTGGAACGACTAGTTTCTGTTGGTTATCGTCCCACAACTCAACCAGGCATTGTGAAAATATTACCATAATTTTGCGGTTGTCTGCTTTTAATCTCCTTTGTTTAAATGTACTTGATGTTGCAAAACTATTAGTTTTTGAAAAGTATTTTGTAAATGTATAAAGTTATAGGAATTATTACATCAAACTATCCTCTTATGGATACAAAAGGCAACTATCCTATGGTCACAGGATTTTAAGTGATATGTAGTTTTTCTCTTGTCACCTGATCTAACGTTGAGCAACAAGTAAATAAATATATATATTTTTTTTTTAATCATAATTATGATAATTGTTGGCAAAATTTATTATGTGTATAAATGTATTTAGATTTAAAGACAATTAAAAAAATGTAAATCAAGCTGCTAATATACATTTTGAAATCAAACCCCAAGGTTTATGAAACCTTTTTAGGTTTAATTTCATAACTTGAATTTCGCATTGGTGGTTGGTGAACAAAACCTCAGGCTTGAAATCGTACTCAAAAGATTCCGTACCCTCAGGGGCTCCTTCCTTGTCAATCAGCAATCTCATTTTAAAGTCCTTTTCTCAAAATATTTTTGACATTGTGAAATGTACTCGACATTGATGCTCTGACCTTGCTCTGACTTTGCTATGACCTTCGACCCCAGGACGGCTCCGAAGGAGGGAAAGTTGGCAAGGCTAGCAGTGCCCTTAATTTAGTCTTGTGTGGAGGGGTGTGTATGCTGAGCTGTTTGTGGGTGTGGTCACTGTGGGGGTACTGGGACAGACACACATGCTTTCAGCAGAGGGAGCAACATGGATTTATATAAACAAAAAATTTTTTTTTAAAGGTGCACTACTCTCGTTTCATTTAGCATTATTTCTGCTTTTTTAAAGGTATATTATTTGATTTCAGTTGTTTTTGGTTTTGTTTCTGTTCATAACTGTGATGTGTGAGTTTATTTATGTGTACTGTAAAAGACTTTAATTACGCAGACTCAAATTACGCGCAAGTGACGTTATTGACAAGTACGCGAGAATCAAATTACACACATCGCAAAAAAAAATAGAAAAAAAAAGTTATATTCTATGTACTTTTCACTCGCGTATAGAATGGTCGCCAGCAAGTACAAACATAAGCTGTTGCAAAGGCAAATTAATATAGGATTAGGCCAAGTAATTAGCAACGAGTAGGCTTCCTCGATTATCTTGTATTATAATCTTATTATCTTAGATTATATTAATATATATATTAGTAGATTATCTTAGATTATATTAATATATATATTAGTAGATTAGCTTAGATTATATTAGTAGAGTCAGCTGATTATCAATGTTGACAAGATTAGGTGAGAAGAAACCACTCGGGTTAATCGACAGGAAATACGTTCTCATGCTAAAAACATAACACTTTGATAAATAAACACTGAAATAGCACATAATTAGATTGTTTAGTTTACTGTGCGTATATAAGACACCATAATTATGTCCAGGTATATTCACTTCATCACGATGTCTACGAGAGCTTAGTTAAATTCTCCGCAGCCAAAAATAATGAGCAAAGCTTAGGGCTTCAATTTCCGCGCGAACCTTTTCCACGCAGACTTTGATTCCGCGCAAGTTACCTTTGCGCGTAGAGCGCGTAATATAAGTCTGCGTGTAATATGTCTTTTACAGTATTATTTGATTTTAATGTTATTTTTTATTATTTGAATATTGCGTTTATTATTATGAACGTAGGTAATATGATATTGTTATGTACCAGAGTAGACACCATGGAGTAATGATAAATCGTGTACATTGAATTTTGATTAGGTGGTCATTTGATCTTGGCCCACACCTCCCCCCAACATAGTACATGTATTACATTCCTCACCAAAGTAACTACAAAGTAGCTACAATATTTTTTCTCTCCAAAATTTAGTGCTAGAGTTGAACAAACTGCATGAAATGAAATAAAGTTGGCAAATTTACATAATCCGTATTGGCAGTCTTTTATTTCATAAGTGACTAAGATGTTGAAAGATCTAGTTAATGTGAATATTTACAATCCTCACAAGCTAAATGTATAACATACAAGGACAAATTATTTAGTTCCAGAAGTTACGTTTATGTGAAATCTTTTTAACGATATAATTTTGGGATCAGAGCATGCTTCGTTAAGTCCATTTTAGCTTCTTTTCATTTGCATATTGACATATATCATATATATTACGTATGTCATCAACATAATTACGATTTTCTGAAAGTAAGCCACATGATCACTTCAGGTTCGATTTGATTATAATTACCGTATTTACTCGTGTATTATGCACTACAATGTATAATGCGCACCCCTTTCTCAAGTGAAAACATTCTGGAAAATACGTAGTTTTCATGTATAATGCGCACTCCTTTCTCAGTCCGACAAATGGTCGTCGCAAATTGGTGAATTAATCCTGCAACGACGTAAACCCTATATTAATTCACTTTGAAAATATTGGGCGTCGCAAGTTGGTGAATTATTCCCGTAGCGAGGTAAACCCTATATTCTTTCAAAATATTGGGCACCTTATCGGCCATTTTATTGACATTTTTATTTTATATTATAAATTAGCATATTAGTTTTCGCCTATGGGTGAAAAATTCCTTCTGCGACGTAAAGCAATAATTCACTCAATAAATTTTGTGTAATCTAAACTAAACCATTTAATTTTAGACACTGGCTTATTCTCAGAAAATCTTTCCTTGTCATAATTACATGTGCATTAGGCAATTTTAATTTAGCTTTAAAGAAAGATCTAATTTGCAGTAGTTTTATTGCATTACCATGTGTGAAACACGTTAATTTAAAAATATGACACCACTTAATTTTGTATATGTTTCACTTTAAATATTATTGTCATGTCATGTCAATTGTGTTTCTATCGATGTCTTCCCGAAAAATAATAAGTATTTGTTGTGCATGCTAGTGATTCCTACGTATACTTTGTGATATTTCGTACATTATGTATCCTTTCCGCTCGCCGACGTCAGTCACAGGCGTAGGAATCCCGGCACAACCAGAATCTTCTTTTGCATTTGTCACATTTATTTAATATGAAAGTGTTCTGTCCTCTGTTTTTGTTTGTTTCCTTCCTATCTCACTCTCCACGCTTCGTGCAATTTAAAGGGGCAAGCCAAAAACTATAGCCGTCTCGATGAAAGCTCGTTTAAAATTCAGGAGGTAACTATGACGATGTGTGAAACGTGTACCTACAATCTGTCTTTTTTTTTTCCTCCATGCCTTCTTAATGTTAAGGGTCAAGGAAAAAACTATAGCCGTCTCATCCAAGACTGCTCTAGTTATGGGACATTTCAGGGCGGTTTGCAGGTGAGAGGAATCACTTCGCTGCGATTACGTAGCCCTTCCCGCATACATGACTGCCTGTCCCGTCCGACTGCCCCCGTCAAAACGTGACTGCCCCCCCGCCTGGTCCCATGTGACTGCCCGTCCCACATGACTGCCTGTCCTACGTGACTGCCCCTGTCCCACATGACTGCCCCCGATTCATGTGACTGCCCCTGTCCGAGGGCCCCACTGTCCTACGTGACTGCCCCCACCCCTGATACATGTGACCACCCATGCACCACGTGACTGCCCCCGGTACCACGAGTCGTCTCCTCCCTACAGCGACGAATAACAGGGCATACGTTGTTGCAGCCATGATTACTAGTTTCATTCCTTGTTTTTCTAGTGGTACTCTATATAGAGCATACTGGTGGTTTATACTCTATATAGCGCGTACTTGTGGGAGTCCAGTGGATTTCATTAGAAGCACCTTTTTTTAATTTAAACATTTTCCTCTCAGCTTTATGTTGATTCTATCAGTTTATTTTCAGTTTTAGTCCGTGCATTAGCAGAGATGAGTGTAATGATTGTGTGAAATTAATTATATATTTTGTAAGTAGCCTCGTCTGTAAATTAATTGATTTTTTAATTTTTTATTTTGTGTATATCTATTTGTCTTTATTCCCGCAGCTCAACTCACTCAATCTATTTGTCTTAAAAAAATTCCATCGAAGAAGGTTGTCTAACATTTTCCTTTGTTGTGTTGCGATAGTGATGTTTCAACTTGTTTCTTTTTTTTAAAATCAGAAACCAGGATAGAAGAAATTGTGAACAGCTAGTCTGCTAGAGCAATGAAAGTGAAAGTGAAAGTTAGGAAACATGTCCTCCCTATGATCATTAAAAAAATATTAAATATGGGATAGAACCGAATTGAAAAGTGTATTTATTTTTGGTTACTTTTTCTGTGTTTTAGTTTTACATGTTCCTATTTTCTTCACTTTGCTACATGGCAAAATTAAAAGCATGTTTGTGCTTTTCGGCTTTACTGAATATCAATTTTTTTTAATGGCCTTCCTGGTGGCCATATTAAACAAAATATACTTTTGTTGTTGTTACACAAGTATTATTTCTGAAATGTGTATGAAAAATAATGTAGATGTTTATTCACCATGATTATTAGTTTAAAACTTTGTGATTGCACACATGTATATGCAGTGAATTTAACCAAATTCAATGATACAGTCATAAATTAATCGCATGCCATGTGAGCTATGAACCTATTTTTTGTATGTTGATCTTTTTTTCATTTTTCTTTTTCAAAGGTCGACTCCTGCTTTGATATTTAAACGTTCAGAACTTGGTACTAGGACAAACTTTGTTTCATATACCATAACAGGACTGTACATTTTTTTTAGTAATTGTTAGAATATTCTTTTTCTACTTAATTTTGTTTGATAAACAGACATGGCTGCTTTTGGTTGAAAAACAAAATACTGTGTTATTAGTGAGTTGTCTTGGTAACGTCTTAAAGGGACACTGAGTTGGGTTGGCCATTAACCCTCTCCCTGCTGAAGGCGAGTTAACTTGCCCGATATAATACAGAAATAGAACACTTTGATTTTATTCAGCAGGGAGAAGGTTAATGATATTACCAATGTAATTTTTTATATTATATTTTCCATAGAAGCTAGCATTATGCAACTTTTTAAACATTTAATATTTGCCAAATGGCGTATCTATTACATATCCCCTCCACATCAACCCCAAAAAATATCAAAATGTTACTAGTACTCGGTGTCTACCACAGTCTGTCTTCTGTAAAATGACCTGGCAAAGAGGTGCATGGGACAATGACAGTATTTCTATAGATCCGTCGTAAAACTGTCAGTCACTTTAACACATGTCTCAGTTCAGTGTTGATAAACGTCAGGTAGCCCTTTAATTCGCACTGCTCATTCATTGGTACAATATCTAACCAATGTACTGATTATAGTTTATTCTGACTAACTGTTTTACACCAAATTTGAGTCTTTTGCAAAGTAAATTTTTTATGACATTTTTTTCTTCTGTCTTGAAATCAATTTGTAAATATTGCCGTGGGATTTTATGTTGTCATGCCACGTGATTACTGTTGTCACGCCATGGGATCCACATTTTCACGCCAATAAATTGTTGCTCTATACTCATCTTTGCTATTCGCATAAATTTGGGTCTATTTATTTCTGCACACGGATTTTTAAAGGCTCGTTAATGTATGTAGCAGTGAGCATGTTTCTTTCACCTCATTGGTCAAAGTGGCAGATATTATAAGAAATATATACAGCCATTATTATTTTATTCCGTGGTTTACAGATCTGCTATGAAAGATTCTAGAAAGTGACTTTAAACCCCAAATCAACCAACGGATCTGCTGATCTGCTAATCTGATGTGTGGAAAATAAAAAGAATTATTAATTATTAATTTTCTGTCAACCGACCATCCACAATCTCCAATTATTATTTCTTTTAAACGGCTCGTCAAAATATATTATATTTAGTTATATTTATTTTTATTTTTGGCCTGCCGACCCAAAATATTATCACATAAAATTTGGTAAACCAGGGAATAAAATAACTATTCCCTAAGTAAGAATTTTATAAACGTACTATATGCAGTTTTAGAAAATTAATACATTTACCTATTTGTATAACTTATTATTGTAGTACCCAGAAGTGTGTATCAGAAATGAAAAGAAAATTGTGAAAATTAATAATAAACAACACACTTAATTACTTCTCTTGAATATTCATATACAATATTTACAATATGATAGAAGATGACACAAGTTTATTGTTATATCATAATATGCACGATTACAGTGATAGTCTATAATTATTCATGTCACGTCTCTTTTAATTTCTGTAGACGATCTAGAGTTGCAATCTAATGTGTGAATTTTATTTACAGTGAATTTATTCATCACATGTGAATTCATCTAGAATCACTTTTTTCTTTGACCAAAATGCATCCAATGTATAATTTTTGAATTATTATTGTATCCACTTGCTTGGGTTTAGAAAAACACAGATTTGTATATGTTACGGCCTGCTCATCCTGTGTCCATTATCAGTTATTTAAAAAAACTATTATGGTTTTAAAATATACAATTAATGCTTGCCATTCTTGGGGCTGTATTAAGCCGAACATGCCAGTGCTTAAATCAGCATGGGAAAATTGTATGTTATCAGAGCTCGCAATTGACACTCGCCCGGGCCATTTCTCCCAACGTTAAGGTATCCTAAGGGCGAGTAGGAATTCATTTAGTTATGTAAACATTTGTTATTTGTATTATTCTTCGGGCGAGTACATTATAAATAAGTTATTATCCCTGTGTTATGTTTGGACCATTGTGACCTTGACATTGAAAGTTGTTCATAATAATAACCTAGTGAGCTGCAGAACCAGTAATATTTTTCAGTGCATGTAAAGAAAGTTTTTAACCATGTACACATTTCCACCTTTTTATTTTACATGTATTTTACATGTATTACTCTTTATATGTATTAGAAAAGTATTTTAAAAAATGGACATGATGATAAAAAATTAGTACCCAAGATATTTTCAATTAAATAATTGTTTATTTTAGTCCATGGCCGGTATTCATAAAGGGGCTAAGTCAGTTTTTGCTATATATTTGGTCATCAAAAACTGACTTAAACCCCTTTATCAATACCGGCCCAGAAGTTTAGATAATGTACGCTTATGACCACTCTGTTATCTGTCAATTTCTCTCTTCCAATAGTCAATGCCTTATCTTTCATAAGATTTTTAAAATACTATATACCGGTACCAGGAAAACTTGCATGGGTGCATGTCATAATACAAAAACATAATGAAAAGTTAACTTTTTACCTACGGTATTTCTACATTCTTGTTTCCAGCATGTTTCTTTCTGCTATATCTTCATATAACATTGTTATCGTCACATATTGATGAAGGATTACTGCCGCAACAATTATCCATTAATAATATATTAAGAGGCTTGTGTTAATAGGAGTGGTAGAGTTTGGAGTCAATTTTTAAGTTCAAATCTGATTAAAATCGGCCCACAAAAACTACCGTACATTTTTTATTATTTTTTTTTAAAATAATTTTTTTTTTTTATTTTTTTTTAAACCTTTCTGATGCAATCATGATTGGATGCAATGTCTACCCTATCAAAGTAAAAGTTTTGTGTTTGTCAGTACTGGCCGATGTTTGCAGGGTTATACTGCAACATTATGCCCTATGGGTGTAGCAGGTTGTCTGCCATACATTGACAAGCCAAGATATGAGTGAAATAGTCTCAAAAGTGTTTTTGAGCCCATATAAATGACATTCTATATATATTACATTTAAAGCATTTTTATTCCAGTAATCTGAACATTATTAGGGTATGACAGTAAAACAGCCTCAACTATTTATTGTAAATCTTTTTGAAAGTAGGGAAAATGATTATTAAAAACAAAGAGTTTTTCTGCATTTACGATACTTAATGACCGGGGCATTTCCTTTGTAGATAAATGTATCGAAAAGTTTAATGTAAATCATTTAATGTTTTATGCAAAACATATCTTTGCATTATGCAGTATGGACTATTAAAAGGAAACATGACAAAAACCGTCATTATATGCATGCCGTGTCAAATTTTGGGCCATGAGTTAAAATATTTCTTCTCTTCAAATATCCAATTGCATGCCAGGATTTCATTATTACCGGTAATCTGAAATGTCTTTTTCTTCTTAGTTCTGTAAATTCTAAGAGATTTACTTACTGATGTAACACACCAAACAATAACAAGAAGTGATTAGATTATGGATACAACTTTGATAATTACCGGTATTGGTATTGTAATTATTGTATTTAAAGATTGCTTTTGAAGGTAAAATTAACGAAAGAAGATTGCGTTAAAATGGAAAATAATTAAGTATAGATATCTAGCCGAGTAAATAATGATAAAATATGAAATATTTTAATCCTAGTATTAATGAAAAGTTTATTTATTATGTAGCATATACTTGTAAAATATAATGTTACCCCATTCTCTATGTTATTGGTTTTCCATGCCTGTATGAATGTCCAAATGTTTTATAGCAGTATATGTAGATTCCACATGATAATCGTCGAAAATGGGTGAAAGATTCCCGCAGCGACGTTAAACTCCATATTCACTCACTTACCACATGATAAACCATTTCTATGTTGGAACTATTACATTGCAATGCAGTATGTTTTCAAATGATCACAGAGTAGGTCTTTGTGCCTATTTGCCTAATTAACCCTCTCTTGGCTGAATTAGGCACAGACAGATTATTAGGCCATATCCGGTTGCCTCCAGCGTGGAGAGGGTTAAAGGCATACAATTACGACTTGTTGACATATCATGGTCAAACATACTTTACCCGAAAGTTTGTCCATTTGATTTGTCTTACACCGACACCAGTATATTGGGTAACAAGCTACATTTTCCTCATGCCCCACTGCCACTGGTTTTCAATATTTTATGTTTTATTATGTTATTATTAAAGGTAAAAAATATGAAAATATGAGATGTGGAAAATATAGCTTGTTGTCAAATTGTACTTGTCTAGAGAAATCAAATGTATATGTTACAGTTAATCTGTATAATCAGGTAATGTGTATATTACCTGATTTTTTCATTGAATTTCAGTTCATTAA
>JAUTBX010114754.1:0-11650 GCA_032361465.1 Lepetodrilus tevnianus | reverse complement strand
AATTCCATTGGTGGTGATCTATAAATACAAACCTTTTCTAACTACAGGTATTACTGTGGTAGGGGGTCGGGGTTGGGCAGAGAGAGAGAGGCAGTGGGGGTAGTTCAATGAAAGAAAAACAACAATAAACACCATTTACCATGTTTACATACAATGATGTATGTATAATTAAACAATTGTTACAAACACACACATTTACAATGTAACATGATACACAATATATTAATTAGAATCTATGAAAGCCAAGTGCTGCATGTTAATCAATTTTCCTCAAGTGGATTAATCATGTCTCAATATGTAACAGGAAAAGGTAATTACTACAAGAGAGGTGAATAGCGAGTCGAGTAGCTTAATTAATTGAGTATAATCTGTGTGCAACTGGTCGTATCTAGTTATATGACATTGTGTTGTTGGGTAAAACTGTCATAGGAAACACTGACTAACGTCAATCATGCAAAAGTTGATATATCTAGAGACTACATTATACATAAAACAGTAAACGTTAACAGTTACACAATAGAATTTACCTAAAGATTTAATCCTATCCTCCTCAAATTTGGTCACTTCTTTGAGAAGAATATTTCTTTGGTCTTGAGTTAAAGAATAAATTAAATCTCTTGCCGTCTGTTTGTCGTAGAAGGAAGACGCATGCGAGCGACCAGTGCTCGCCAACTTTGCCTTTGGCATTTCCATTGGCAAGGGCAATGTTCTAAGTTTAGGCACCAAACACACCGAAAGTCGAGCAACATCTAGAGAATTAAACGTTCTTCTTCGACTTGCTAGTGTGAAGCACCGCATACACATGGTTATTGTCACGGAAGACATCGCGAATACGAACACAGCTTATTCTGTTATCCAGATCAATATAATAACACGGCAGTGCGATTTGACACTCCTCTTCCCCCGGGTTTCATGTTTACATGAGTGACCTCCCTTGCAGGAAAGCAGGGAGTTATCTGTAATTAACATTATTTTATATCAAGTATTCTGTACATATATATTTAATTTACAATATATATTTCTTATTATTAATTCTTAACAGATAAAACGTGTATCCTGAATGTATAATTACACTAAAGTTGATAAAGGATCTGGCAATAAATAGGATATAGTAAATATTTAGGTAATGCTCCCTTATGTTGGTCATATGACTAAAACATGGCGGCTAGGATGATTTTCCTTGTAGCTTTTGGAATTTTCGGTATTAATGCCGCACAACTTGTGTTACCACAAGTGCCTGTTGTGTTGTGGCATGGCATGGGTATGTATATGCTGATAACCAAGGCTGGTGTCAGTGACAACTTTGTGTTTTAACAATTAACATGATCTTTTAAGTATTAAATGTGATGTTGTGTTTATGTTTGTCTGTAGCATTGTTGCTGTGTTCATGGTGATGGGAATGAAAGCCGCAATCCTGCACACATCTACATAATAGCCACACTTACCACACTTACCAGTGGGTCATCCAAATTAACTTAGTGACATATTATTATATTACAAAGCGTGAGATCAGTGATTATATATTCCTTAACTTAAGTTTAGCAAACTTTACCCTAGACCAGTGTAGACAGAGAGCAGTGTTAGAAATTACTGCTGAAAACCCCCTGGCCCGAATAATGATACAAATAACAAATGTTTACAAAAAAAATTAATTCCTACTGGCCCTTATAGGATACCTTTGGCAATGTGAGAAATGAACGGGCCAGTGGTAATTTCGGACATAGCTGCAGATCTGTAGCTATAAGATGTCCCGTTTACTATTTTACTACCTATTCTGATACCCTATAGCTACAGGGCGAGCAAATAGGGCTGTCAATGAAGTATATGCACTGGAGCTGGCACGCTGAGTTAATTCACTGTGTGGCATAAATACAAGGGGCAGAACACAATCCTGCTAGAAATGGATTCACTAACCATTACACTTCATCTCTCCATGTTGATTTTGGAAGGAACACATTGTATTTACGTAGTATTTTTATGAAAGCCGTCAGTCATCGGGTTAACAGCCAATTGTGAAGAATCTAAGATGGTGTCAGCTGTTAACTCGCTGGCTAATGGTTTTTATAAAAATACGATGTGAAAACAACATGTTCCTTCCAAAATAAGCATGGAGACAAGTGTAATGGTTAGTAAATCCATTTTCAACTGCATTGCGTTCTGCCCTGTGTATTTATGCCACACGTAGTGATTTACCCAGTGCATTCGGAGAGACGAGAGTGTTTGTTGATAGCCCTATTTGCTCGCCATGTAGCTATAGAGTAATAGATAGCAAAATAGTTAACGGGGCATCTTATAGCTACAGATCTGCAGCTATTTCGAACACTGACAGAGAGACCCATCCAAATTATCCAAATTGACATTTTCGTGTGTTTCTCGACAGGTGACAGTTGCTGTAACCCACTGAGCATGGGCAGTATGAAGGGTCTTATAGAGAAACATGTCAGTGGTGTTTACGTCAAGTCACTCGAGATCGGCAACAACATCGCTGAGGTATATTTGATGCAAGTTCATATACCTACGTGTCAGTTAGCTCCCCTAGATATAATCTTTGTAAGCACCTAACTCCATCCTCCACTACTGTTCAGGCCTGAGTGTATTGAGACTAAGTATGAAATCTAATAATCCCAGTGACAGTATACATGGTATATGCACGTATAGATAATCAAACAAGTTATTTCTGAAAGTATTTGCAGCTTGCCAATGTTACAACTCGTGACTTTACATGATTGTATGTGTACCCAGTCTGCCATGTCAGCTACAGTACCGCCGCAGATACACCCATGTAGTTTTTCATTAATATAAATTATGGTACTCGGGGATAATAACTAACTTTAAAACGTACTCGCTCAAATAATTATACAAATAACAAATGTTTACAAAAGACATGAATACCTGCTCGCCCTTAGGATACCTTTAGCATTGGGAGAAATGTAGTGGGCGAGTGTTAATTGCAAACCCTGATACTTCATGTAAATATGTGCATCATCCAGCTTCACATCAATCATCACTCGTTGCCATGCTTACTCTGTATTGCAGGATATGGAAAATGGTTTCTTTATGGACGTCAACAAGCAGGTGACTATGGTGTGCAAGATGATCGCTGACGACAAGAAACTCGCCAACGGTTACAATGCTGTCGGCTTCTCACAGGGGGGACAATTCCTGCAAGTAGATTATAATCCTTCACCCTGTATTGTAATGTCATCTAGCTGAGCACACGGCTGTCAAAATTGTGACATTTCTATTGATCTTATTTTAAACTACAAATGATGATTCAAGTATCACTGTACGTGTTTCTAATGTTGTAAACTTAATTCAAATTCCTTTCAGATGGTAGTAGTGGAAAGTGGTGATTAGGTTAAATATTCCCACAGTGACAATATTCTCTTGTCTGGGTGAAATTGTTACATTTGCTAATATATTTCTCCCATGTCGCTCTTCAGGAGGGCTATCGCTCAGAGATGTCCAAATCCACCAATGAAAAACCTCGTCTCAATTGGCGGTCAACACCAAGGTACGACGTATTCCTACACATTGACAGTGTTAGCAGACATATCTATCTATCTGATTGTTCAACAGCTACCTTGTAAAATCTGTACTAGACGTTTCAAACTATTACCGTGACTAATATTGTCTATAAACATTGTTAATGACATATGTCAATGATAATTGGAAGTTTCTCTATTCAGTAGTCATTGTGGCTGGATGATAGATTCCCACTACAACATGATAAGGAGGAAAACACTTGCTCACTCAGATCGGAAATGCCTTGCTTAGACAACTATAGAGACATCTATTTTATATAATGTGATTAAGTTTTGTTGTTTAGGAGTCTATGGCTTTCCTAATTGTCCGGCCAATGCTACAATCTGTAATTACATCCGAAAGTTACTGAACATGGGAGTCTATGATTCGTGAGTACCAATATCACCGTTATCACTGATGTATTATTTGTTCTCTGCAATATTAGAATTTAACCTGGGAACTCAATATTTATGTCCTCAAAAAATACAATCCTTGGTTTGAACAGTGTTAATCCTTGGTTGGTACAATGTTAATCCTTGGTTTGTACAGTGTGTTAATCCTTAGTTTGTACAGTGTTAATTATTGGTTTATACAGTGTGTTAATCCTTGGTTTGTAAGGTGTGTTAATCCTTAGTTTGTACATTGTTAATTCTTGGTTTATACAGTGTTAATCCTTGGTTGGTATAGTGTGTTAATCCTTGGTTTGCCATTAATAGCCAAGATTTGTGGGTTTACTGCAATAAGTGTTGTAGTTTTCTTACTTCCATAATAAATGTCATCTAATATACTAGTATTAGTGAAAGCATGTCTAGACCCAAATACATTTGTGTAACATTATCCTGAGAGAGATGCTATACACTAAAATAGTAATACTGGTGTATTTATACTTTTTTTGAGTTTCTTAGTTGTTTTAGGTTCACCACCCTACTTAGCCAGATCATGTGAACGCTACCTTTGTACTGTGATGCATATTCACATCAGGAAGCCCCCTGTAGAATGTGCAATGTTTTATGCTTCTAGGCTCATGAGAATAATAAAACATTTCTTTTTCTTTCACAGGTTTGTTCAAAATAAGTAAGTATATAAATGAATGTAAACTATAAAAGTAATTATTTGTATTTGGTATCAATATCTGCGGTATTATGAGATAAAAGATACATTTTTCTTTTTGGGTGAGCCAACTAAAATGCACGCTACCTATTTCATCTTCTGACATGAATAATCATAGCAATCTTGCTCATATACTCTGTAGCACACATATCACTGTAAGAATAATACCGGCATCGCCAAACATTGTTTTGCTCATCCTAATGAATAGAAATATGATCCAAAATTACTGTGCAAACTCAATGCAGTATATAGTTGGCAACTGTTGGTCAGATGAGACACTAACTGCCTCTTGTCTCTCTCTCAGTCTCGTCCAGGCACAATACTGGCAGGATCCTCTCAACGAAGATGAATACCGCAAGAAGAGCCTCTTCTTAGCTGACATCAACCAAGAGAGGCCGGTGAGTAGAACATATTCTTATGAATAGTACTGTAAATATCTGTACAGAATAGCTGCTTTATTAAGAAGATTTATGTTTAAATATTGTGACAAATTCAACACTGCATGTCATAAAGACACTATGTTACCCCTCATGTTTTTCACTGGGGTATATATTATCCTCTCTCCTTGTTGTGCTATGCAGACTAAGAACATGACATACAAAGCCAACTTTGAGAAGCTGAGGAACCTCGTCCTAGTGATGTTCCTCAAGGACACAATGGTGGTACCCAAGGAGAGCGAGGTCAGTGATTGTCTCCCCTTATTCCGTTTTTTTTCCCTCTAGCCATAGAAGGGTGTCGTAGCATTTGTATTCAGTTGTCATTAAATGATTATTTATCCACATATTATAAAATAAATTAATGACATTCCATACATGTATTAACCCTAAGGGGTTACTAGGAACAGACACTGCGCTTTAGGCCATCTCTGGTTGCCTCCAGCACAGAGAGGGTTAAGATAATCATTGGTAATACTTTCTTAGAAGTGCATGGGTAATTCCCCAGGGTAATGTTCTATGCTGATCTCTGTTTCAGTGGTTTGGTTTCTACGTGCCTGGTCAAGCCAGCCAGCTGTACAACATGACCCAGAGTGACCTCTACAAACATGTAAGTCTTGAACCATCTCTGTCAACATGCATCGTCATGTATGGTTGGAAGAATCTCACTGCTACGATAAGCAGTCAATCACTTGGTTTGACCATGCTCTAGCTGTACATTACTCTATGAGTATGCCCTGACTACCCAATCAGTGGTTCACATGCCATAGTTTCCCCTCGACCAATGATACAGACTGACACATTTGATAGATTGCTGTGATGGTAGCAAGAAGCAGGCAGAACAGTCCAGGGGCTTGTTGCATGATGCTCTTGTAGCGCTACAATAGTTGTAACTGGGCTACCGCCACAATACCTTACAATAGCCTACAAGAGAGTTGTGCAACAGGCCCCTGTACTGATGGCTGTGTTTGTTTCAGGTCTGCATCGGACTGTTTGTTTCACTTCAGTACTACCTAGGTTTGTGTGTTATGTTTCAGTGTGTCGTTTCTCGAAGCTGTCGTATCTACTACGAGACCATGAGAAACCATGAGCACTCTTGTAACGATCTCTTATTGAAGAGCGCTATGGTCTCGTAGTGAATAATTATGAGAAATTCGAGAAACAAAACCCAGGACTGCATATAAGGCAGTGCTTGTTTCAGAATAATATTGATCTGAGTTTGTTTCAGGACTACATCGGACTGAAGGCTCTCCACACCAGCGGCCGCATACATTTCCTCACCTCCAACTCTGATCACCTCCAATTTACTGAAGAGTTCTTCATCGACAAAATTATCAAACCTTTCCTTGCTTAGTCCTATCATTGAAAACATTGATCTTCCCTACCATAAAAATAATGATGAATTAATTACACCCTGTTTGAATAATATTAAATTAGGTATTTAATAAATAGAGTTGTTGCTTAACACCACTTGCGGTAATGCAGGTACTGTATTTTAAATGTTTACCGGGGTAATGAAAACTTAATTACATTTTGATAATTCAACAAATATAATATATATCTATTTTAAATTCCATTATAAGTAATGTTTGCTTGTCAATGACTGAACATTCTATTGTATATTTCTGTGTTGGTATCCATGTGTTACCAGATACCTGACAAGTTAAATGGTAGAATTTTCAAAGCTATCATTTATATGTTCATGTTTATTTATTTTTTACTTAATTATTTGAGATTATTTTTGAGACATTCCAAATGGAGGGCTGGTTAAATTTAACAGATGAACACTTAGAGGGAAGCAGCTGTAAGATTAAATCTTTTACATGATACTTGCTTTAAAAAAAATGTATATTTGTACATTCCTTGTTTAGTTTTTTATAGTATATGTTTGGATTTTCATTCATTTTCCAGCATCAAAATAATAGATTATTGTCAAGAAACCACATCAATTATGTCAGTCATTACTCTCGCCACAATGGGGCCGTAAGTTGAAACAAGATAGCTGGAGATTCATTCAAAATCTGGTCAAACATCTAAATGCGCTATGCAGTGACTCACAGCTGATGATTTCCCATTGTGACATCACACGAAAACATCACGACGTGGACGTCATAGCAACCATCGAAATCGTCACTAGCAACTGTGCTATAATGTTGACGATGTATGGTGTACAGATATTTTCGTAATTTACGTTCAGTGCAATGTATTTATCAAAGTCAATTATCCCACATTCAAACCATGCCGTAGCCATTTTTAATTAAGCATAACTTTTATTGGCAACTATCTATTGATATATCTCTGATTAGGTGTCACCGGATATACCTGTCACAGGAAACAACCCTGACGAGACTTACTGTCACCATTCAGTGTTAGAAGTATTGCTAGACATAACATATTGGGTGATAGCACAATCATCTGCCGTGTAAGCAAAACAGTCAAGTGAGCTGCAGAACCCTCATTGAATGTGTATTCTTTACAACTTCTCCATGCCATGTTTGCCTGTCCCTCCACTGTTACCATGGTTACAGCTAGTAGTGACCCTGGACTGATGTATACAGTGCCCTTTGGTCTCGTATCTCAGACAATGTACTTAATAATTGCAGGCGCGTAGCTGCCTATGTGCAGATACGCAGACACATCAATTTCCTAGCTAACGTGATTATTTAAACAAAATATAATCATGGTACAGTGGCCAATCCACATAAAAAATTCCCCTTGCTACACGCCCGTTGTGTGAATGTTTGTTTCTGTCCCTGTGAAAGTTGTACATGTCTGATTCTGATATGTAAATACTCGTAAATTATACGAGTACTAGACTCACTAGTCGGCAACAAGAAGTATTGTTCTGCAATATACATATATGGAATGTGTCATGGCAGATTTCAGTGTTTGTTTTGTATAACATTGGAATGTGTTTTATGCAACTTCTGTGAAATTCCCTGTCGCAGAAGACAGAGTAAACAAAATTGGCGATTCGTTAGTTACCGTAAGTGGGAAAATAACGAAGTGAAATGTGATACCCATGACATGATACATCCACTTTTGTATGGACTAGGAGCCATGTACCACAATATTGATATTCGTAGCTGGTTCAATAATGTATTCATTTGCACAAATCAAATCCATGCATTTTATTGTTTCACGTACCAGTATATTCTGTGGCCATATATAATAAGATCAACTATCTGTGATTGTAAACCTTTGATATCCTCTGTGCTGGATTCACCACTTTTCTGTTCTGTTGGCAACTCTGGTTAAGAAGAAGAAGCTTATTTAATTAGGAGATAAACGGTTCCTATTGCCAATTTTCCGGGAGGTTATCGTGGTTAATCAGCTTGGAATTTCATTAAACACCGACAGCGTTAACATACCTTGTTGAATCCAGCAGGGGAAAGGTTTCTATACTAAATACTTGTGAAATATATGAATAATTCATGCATTTATCATATAAACAAATATGCTTTTATATTAAAAATTGCATGTATATGTTTTGATATCACGTACATGTAATATATTGAACTTTACAATAAATGTTAATCTAAAAAGAAATATGTGGTTCAAGGAGTGTTTCTCAATAGGTATTTTATGAGAGCTTCATTTTCGTATTTTATGAGAGCTTCATTTACGTACGACATTCCGCATGCATGTCATCCTCGAAAACTCAAGCTATGGACTCCACTACCTTATTAGACGGAAGTTATTGGAGTCAATAGCTTGGGTTTTCTGATGACTGCATGTCGGCTTGGCTAAAGTCTGTGTCACACCAAAGTAGTTCTCAAAACGTTCTACCCCGTCTAATTAAATTTGGTTACGAAAGTATCGCTCCAAATATATTCTGACATACGCTCAACAGCGATGTAAGCGTATGTTCGTATATATTGGGAGCGAAACATCGTATCTTGAAAATGTTGCGAACGGAGTGGACGTAGTAGCAACTGTTTACAGTCTTTTCAACTTCATGGGCGAGCTAGGACCGAATGGTGCTCCAGAACTTTCGAGCCTGCGGCAGCCATCCCGACGAAGTGACAACGTACTTAAAACGAGATGGCCGTACTACAAACGAAATTGTCGTAAATAACTCATATGGTGGGTTATATTATTAGACTATTAGCAGTTAGGCTGGACAATGCTTATTGGGATGTCGGCGATTTGTAAATATGTATATTAACTACTGCTAAGACATAACTATGCAATAGGTTTGAGTCTGAAACTATGTAATAACAGATTACTAATATACAATTATATATAATTAAGTAGTTATAATTGCAAAACGTCTGAACAAATATATTTTGTATGCATTATTAGCCGTCAAATTGTATTTTTGAGAGTAACCCCTGCCATGTTCAAAGTAACATAACTCGGTGACTAATAATGATATGAACACGCTATTGATCTTAATATAGGTGACACTATAGAATGTGTGTATATACTGTTGCGCAAGTTTTTATGAAATATCGCTTTGAGAGAAACAATTGAGTACAAACTTTGATATACGTTTAGGCCAAAAAATTATCCTATGGGGTGTACCTGTACAAGACCTTTTTCCCGCCAAATAGTAAACTAAATGAGGTCATTAAGCATAGATGGACGATTGAATTATCTTTCATTTGATATACCATAAGTGATATTGTAATATGTGTATGTCCTGTAATGAGTAAATATATGTTCTTCATGCAATAGTGCTCGGCATCCGAGCGTGAAATCGAAATGTGAGGATACCCCCCAATTAGTGTACCAAAGGACACCATGGGACAATATTTCGCGCTAAGAACATCACAATTCGTTTACTAGACACCTTGTGGATTACAAAAATGTAAGTTAAAATATATATATATCATATAGGTGCATGGGAACCCTAACCTTCCTACTACATCTGCGCCAGATCAACACATGAAAACGTCAAGGCGCTACATCCATATGTATAATTACCACGGTCAATCACTCGGAGGATGGGTGAGTGCGGACTGTCATTAATTACTGTAATTTACCAGGGTAATACTAGCGTTCTGACCACAAGTTCGATCGTGGATTTGTCGCATCATAAATATACACATTATTGTTACATTATCATCTTGCTTGTTTTTCCTCCTCGTTGCTAGTTTTTATCGATTAAAGGTTGGTCAGTTGGTGTGAGGTTTAGAGACGATTTCAAGATTAGTTCACTCGTATCACGGCTTGCATGTT
The DNA here is from genome assembly GCA_032361465.1 of Lepetodrilus tevnianus. Taxonomy (NCBI): domain Eukaryota; kingdom Metazoa; phylum Mollusca; class Gastropoda; order Lepetellida; family Lepetodrilidae; genus Lepetodrilus; species Lepetodrilus tevnianus. Next base: position 1,397 of record JAUTBX010114754.1, on the reverse strand, counting down.
TTGTGTTTAGGCTACGAGACCAGACTAATACTAGCTGTTGGTGCTAGCCCACTGGAACATCATGACACAGTTATGTAAACCAACTCAAAACAATAATGATTCTAACTCCGATCCGTCTAGCCCTTGTTTTACCCCGTAATCAACCCTTTCCCTGTTGGATTAGGCACACCTACTGCTCTTTACGGCATACCAGATTGCCTACTGCATAGACAGGGTTAATGTTGAGCGACAAGCAGAGAAACATGCAAGTACCATTTTTTTAAAGAAAATATATTTTGGTATTACGCGGCCGGAGATCGGTAAAAGAAAATAAATATCCACGGGTTGTATTCCCACCACTTCTGATATAAACAGCTGGTAAATATGTCTCCCTGGATGTAAGCAGATCCATGGATGATTGATTCTGTAAAGAGTTAGCTGATCAACACATTGATATCTAACCTAGATCTAGTTTACCCAGAAGATATCATTGTTTCAAATTAAGCAAACTATCTAGGTAGATATGGCTTCAATGTTTGTAGATCTCTGATTACCCATTGGTTCGTTATGGTCACTTAAACCTTCATTGAAATTGGACCCTCCAAGTCTCTTTACTATACCTCTGTGTTGAATGTCTTACAAGGCCGATTAAACCTTTTCTTGTAAAATAAAATGTTATTGGAAAATGATTAAATCTAACAAATCCTTTGAAGTATAGTAAACGAGATCTATATATAATTATGCATTTCCACAGACACCCGTATCTAAACTGTAGGGAATATTGCAAGTCATTCATTACATTACTATACCTACTTGCCGCTAGTTAAATAATGTATCATTGTTACGACATAAACCGGGTATTGATGAATTGTTTAGGTACTGGTATCGTATTGCACTCGTGTTCCCGGTGCCAGGACGGCACGTTCCAGACTGCATGGAATGGGTGTGTTGGTATGACGGTCTGGAAGCCAGGAGTACAGCAGTCTGACAGTCTCTGGTGGGTGACGTCACGTGATGTACTCAAACGTATCAATTAGAGCAACCACGCACCGATAGATTTACTCGTGTAACATTGTTTTATGTCGCTTTAAAGGCATAATATCACAGATATTTATGCTTGTTTTGTACTAGTTCTTAGCTACAACTGCAAAGTACATTCACTTGACATACCGGTACATAAAAGAATGTTTGTACTTCCAAAAAGCTTTCCGCTGTGTGGTTGACAAATCTCCATTGCACCCACCCCGATAGATAGCGCTTCTTTATCTATCATTCAAAGGGGAGATAACCATACTGTTTGCTCGCATTCTTTCTTAGAACAGTGATGCATCAAAGACAAGATAAATAGCGGAACGTTCCCCTTTTTAATATAAAATATTATTTGTTTTATAACTATCGAGTGCTGGGGGATAAGTACA
>JAUTBX010114643.1:0-11650 GCA_032361465.1 Lepetodrilus tevnianus | reverse complement strand
CTCTCTCTCTCTCTCTCTCTCTCTCTCTCTCTCTCTCTCTCTCTCTCTCTCTCTCTCTCTCTCTCTCTATCTCTCTCGCACACACGCACACACACACACACACACACACACACGCACGATTCATCTAGTGTAATGCGCTATACGTGTCATACATTACAAAGAAGTCGCACATCTCCACACAGCACGGCGTGTATATAGGTACTATATAATATCGTATTTATTTTCGTCCATATGAACACCTTTTTTTTATTATGAGAACATTTAGCGCAAAAAATGACGAAATGGTATAGTGTGTCGTCTATATCTTTTCGATTTTAGTAATATAAATTAGTGACTAAGTTCGACGGTATCATAGACAAATATTATGTTAGTAGTGTCTACTGACTTAAATGGTACCATTTCTCAGTAAAGTTAATTATCATGTGTTGAACTTTAGAAAACAGGTATAATAATGGTGTCAATTAACTATGGTTATAATCAATGAAATAAATAGTTTTTAGTTAATTATAAAAGGTGATTCCTCCTCCTCTGCCCAGAATGAATGATTTTAACACGGCAAGTTTAAATAAACTTACCGCTTCCAAAATCAATCTAACGGACCTGGGAATAGAAGATAAGGAATCTCCAATAGGGCACACAGCAGGGTAAGAAGATATGCAATCATCCATTAGTCCTGACTTGTAATTTCGATTGTTTTTCGAAGATACGGCGTATTCCAAAAGCTACCGGTGCAATTCTGTTTATTTCCTATAATATAGTATGTTCCTAATAGGGACAGTAAGGCTCGTCATGGTCATATCCGGTGATAGGAAGAATTACGACGGTTGCTATGAATGACGTCTGAATCGTGACGTTTTCATGTGAGGTCACAATGGAATATGTCGTCAAATGTGTAGCGCATTTAGGTATTTGACCTGTTTATGTCACCGGATATTGAATGATTCTCAGGCTATCTCGGTTCAACTTACGGTCCCTATTGGACCAATTGCACAAATCATGAAATGTCCAATTTACAAGTTCACCTTTGCAACAAGTGCGAGTATCTGTTCATGATCAAGGCAAGACTGAAAGTGGATCCATATTATATGTATTCTTCATAGTTTCTGGTTGAACGTTACATACTCTAAAAGTAAAACTCCTAATGTTAAATACCTACGATTCTTTGCATAATTAAGTATTCATTACGAGATCTTCCCCAAACTTACCTAGTTGTGTGGCTACTGTTCTATGCATTTCATAGCTCTATCACATAAACTATAGTATACATGTATTGCACATTGATATTACTAGGTAAGTTGCAATTACAGTGCTAGACATGACCCACAATCTGATTATATTAGTGCTGTAACAATGGAGACTAGTGCAATACCATCCTCTCACACTAGGGATAGTTTATTACGCCCAGGACTCGCTGTACCACCGTGAAGTGTGAACGTAATTAAAGGTACCCTTGGGGTGCGAGGATGGTGCAATACATGCATAGCGACATAAGTCACATAACGCTAAATGACATACAGAGAAAAAAACACAAATAAACTTGAACAACGATGACCATTCAGAAGCATTGAGTCATTTGACTGTACAGAATGGCATAACGGTATTCCCTACCTACATCTTATTATTTACCTCATATTATTTTGTATACGTATACTCAGATCATACCCTACATCATCCTCTCACACCAGGGATAGTTTATTACGCTCAGGACTCGCTGCATACTATATCCTCATGAAGTGTGAACGTAATTAAAGGTACCTTGGGGTGCGAGGATGACCCTACATTTGAATGTGTTTCTTACATCGACAGGCGTAATAATTACTGTTATATTATTATTATATATGATATTAAAATGCATATGTTGAATTAATACGAATATTCATTTACATGTGTATACGTATACTGTATGCAAGCTGTATTTTGGACATTGTGTGTATCCGTTGTCAGACAGTTTTTGTGGTGTTTATTTTTTGTTTTAAATATATAAAAGCATATTAAGATTTATAACATAAACTAATTGTTGCAATGTATGCATCTATCATTGCAATGTATCATGTACTAATATTTTAATACACTATGACATTATGCAATTTGTATGGCATGTAACACACTTAGTGGGGTGTAGAACTGTTTAGAATCATGTATTTCTTACAATAAAAGTCACGAACAGCACACCAGTCTTTGTATTTTATATTCCATGTATGCGTTTAAACAAGATCTGTTAAACTATTATAAACAAAACCAAGAAACAAGAACATGCATCTTTGTACTGGATCAGAGAAAACAATGGGTATCACGTGGTACCCCTGGCAGACATCTATAGAGAAACTTGCGCAAACAGTTTAGGAACTATACATAGAACAATGGTAAAAGCCATTTGATTGGATAGCTTTTTACATCAAATTCGTTGAGGAAATGATTTAATTGGTTTGCTGTCTGTGCAAGTTTCCGTCAAGATGTGTGCCAGGGTAGCACATGAAGTGAGTCGTGAAGACACTACGCTCGGCTAACAATTCAATTCAATTCAATGTATTACTCTTTTACCACTATCAGTGGTATACGAGACATATATATAAATATTAATACAAAACAAGTATGCAAGATGGTGGATGGACATATAAATGTTTTTTACTTTAACGTGTTCATGATTAAGGTTATAAATTGACATACTTTTTTACGGCACATTGCATTTTTATATGTAATCAGATTAAACCATTTAATGTTATTAGGTACACTATGGTGTCTATGTTTAGAGAAAGCAACACACTTAAATAAATAGTGAAACTCGTCTGCAATAGCAGGAGAGTTGCATAATGTACAAGTACGTTCTTGTCTAGGGACTCCTTTCCACCGCCCAGTTTCGACAGGTAGATTATGATTATTTGCTCTAAATTTTAATATGGGTAAATAAATAGCTCTTGGTAAAAGCAAGTACAGTTCCAAGAAAGGTATTGTCTTTAGTACATTGATTAACCTGACTCACATCCTGGAGCTAGTGGAAGTAGTCCCGTGGTGAGCCGATTTGTCACACTATAGCCACGCCCTCACACGGCTAACATCACGAAGTTCCCCACGGGTATACCGTGTATATAGCAGAATAGCATTCCGTGCTTTAAACGCGATGGACTGATGGTGACTGATGTTGGTGTTTTTTGTTGGCATTTAATCTATAAATTCAGTTTTACTGGTGAGATCCAATGTCCAAAATTCAAATCAGTATTATGATGTAACTGTAAAGTGAGCAATGTGTGTGGTTCGTAGTGGTCCGTGTAGTCCATTGTCAACGATGTTTCGTAGCAACCTTTTCGAATTTTATGATTTTTGCCATTTTTATTTTTAAAATTTGCTACTTAACTACATCGTAGTCCTCATCAAAGGCCGCGTTTCGTGGACGTTTTTCGGTTTGTTTATGAATTTTGACATTTTGTCTGGCAATTAAAAAAAATATATATAAAAAATCATTACAAATCGAAAGACTTGCTATACGAAACGTCTTTGACAATGACGAGGTGAACAGTGTTTCAACGTCAGAATGAAAGACAACGTTTACAAATACTACATATATATGATAATACGAACGTTAGTAATGAACTATTTGATTGGACAGACCTCATGATACATGCATACAAGCAAGTCTTCTAAAGTAGAACATATTTATCAATTGATAAGAAACTAATTAACCATTGTATTAGCGCGGTCAATGCCCTCCCACAACGAGAATAGACATCCCGCTGGATATTATTCTGACGAGATGATGCAGACACATTAACAATGCTATACACGTTGACGTTTAAGACTACTAATTATAACAACAGACTTATTATTGTCAATATCATCTTTATTTACAGCTCACGATGACAATTGGTAAATACAATAAACAAATGTAATTGCCATAACTACCACGTCCACTAGCAGGTTCTTATTCTCTTAAGTAACCAAGAGTTGTCATCTTGAGTTCTTAATGGCGATACACGATTCATATTGACAATGACACGAATGAGCTTTCCTTGGCAGTTCTAAGGACAACAAAGTTGTATTTCTCAGTTGGCAGTGATCCATTGCATTAAGGGAGTAGCTAATACGTAGATAAGGCCACAAGACCATTATCAAGAATACGCAAAGGATAATGGTTTTCAATTAATCTCGATGAATAGTGAATACTACGTTTCTTGTGTTAATGTAATTCGATGATCCACTCGTAAACATTCTGGTACAATGTAGAGAATACTCATGCTTGGGGATGATTGTGCACTGGTGAGAACTTTGTCATATTTGGTTGTGAGTGTCATAATAATTAAATCATCACATATTTAAAGTACCACCATAGAGAGAATTATATGTTTTAATTTTAATTAGTATACGAAAATATTTCCAATATATACAATAATAAATATGTATTATTGTGTCTGCATAGTCTCACAACCATTAAGTACAGAATAATGTTCAAGATATAATAAAAAACATAATTATATAGTCATTTCCGCTAAATATTGGTGGACATTACTATAGGTACATTAACACATACAGACTGGATGATGGGAAAAAATAGCTGTGTGCGACATATTTAGAATGATCAGGTGACCTCACCTTTCTGATAACGAGATCATTTCGGATCCTTCATATTTAGAAAACCATTTCCTTACCACAATGTCGCTAATAGCTATTTGGTGTTTTCTAGTGGTGTCTTTTGGACCTGGGCTTGGTAAGAATATTATATGTTCATTTTCTATACATTCCTATGATATTGTATAATTTATATGAGAACATAATTATTGCAAGCCACTTAAAAAGCATTAGGAATGGCATGAGTTATGATTACGTATAATAAATATAATGTATTGAGGTTTCTAGGAAATGACTTTGAACAGATAAGTTCCTATAGCACTATCTATTTATATATTCATACATAATATCACTAATGTATAATAGGTAGGATATTAGTACTACTATGATATACTGGATATTTATTAGAACATTATAAATAATGGACATTCCTTTTTTTCTTCTTTTTTAAAAATAATATTATGGACATTCCTAACCGCAAGAACTACATTATCATAGCCAGTGATGTATATTTTATAAATGAGAAATTTCGAATGGTACTAAATTATTACAAAGTATTACCGGGAGACATGTTCAGGTAGCCATTAATGTAGCTGTTCGTGGATCCCGGAAGTATTTCCAATAAATATTGTTTAATAAAACCCAATTATTACCAAACAATTAATATTTGACATGTGCATGTCTAGAATACTAAAACCGTGTTTATAATTGATTAGTTAACGTAAACGTTCACGTAGTATGATCATGTAAAGTATGTCACAGGTCAACGTAGGTGACGAGAGTGGTATTCTCTCTATAATACTGTATATGTTCTTCTATATGTGTGTTATCTTTAAGCCATACAGCTGTTTGAATTTGTACTGGATTAGCTCCACTATCCCACTACACATTTCCTATACGTAATCGCCACACGGTCTAACTCATGAATGCTCTAACTACAGCTCTTGGAATATGGAGAAGCCAAGCGCTGTAGGTAAAGCACGCGTCTAAATGTATTTCTACAAAACTCCGCAGTGTCGGGCAACTGCCTCAACGGCTGGATTCGATTCGATGACTCCTGCTACAAGCTATTCCGGAACGTTGATCAGACGTTTCCTGAAGCAATGGTAAGCTCGCAGAAGAAGAGCGTTTTATTGAAGTAAAAGCTCACTAATACATGGAAGCATCATCCGGGTCTCTCAAATAGGACGTTGAAGGCAATTTCAGTTTTGAAATATTTCCTCTAGATCTAGTTATTGGACAAGGACCCCTCGTTGTGGATAATAAAGAGTGTCTATCTATCTTGTACAATGAGCAGACAGCGCAGTACATTACATAGTTCTCAAACTATTTAGAATTAAAGTATTAGGATTCAACTATGCATATCAGGGTGTATGTTCATACACGCACACACGTATAATTATGCATACAATATGAAATAATTAAAATTGGTTTCCAGATTATTCAAAAAGCTGAACCATCATGTGGTTAAAGCAATGTTCTATAGTGAAGCCACAAAGCACTGCAAACCTACGTGGATATAATTATGCGTAAAATGTGTAGGCCTACTGCATACATGTATTAGTATCTATATTACACAATCCACAGGGATCGGTTACAGCTATCATTAATGAACAGACAAGTACCAATAGGGTACTGGAATAGAAGAGAACAGTCTTACACATTCTCTCAGACTGAGAACATAAGAATATGAGGTACAGTAAAACAAATACCACCGGTAATAGCGCACACGGGTTGGGCAGTATGCTGATGCTTACAATGTGTGTATCACAGGGGTTCGGTGATAAAAAAAATAATATATTTTTAAATTTATTATAATATTATTATTGTTTATTTTTTAAAATATTTGTTTAAATTTGTTTTTAATTATTTTTTTAAAAAAAATAAAAAAATAGATCTAGTTATTATTATTATAAATTAAAAATATAAAAAACTATTCTATCACCGAACCCCTGTGGTGTGTATCTACGATGGTTCCAGTTTGAATGCGAGACATACGACGCAGACTTAGCTTCCATTGAATCACCGCTGGAGGGGATAGACGTCCATGCCTTTGCGGCAGAGCTAAATCTAGACGGTAAGACGTTATTGTACTATACCTTGTCAGCGTATCGTTTCTCGAAGCTCTCATGTCTACTACAAGACCATAAGGACTCTCGTAGCCATCTCTAATACATGGCGATCGTGTACTTACAAGAGCGCTATGGTCTGATCTAGTGGACATGAGAGCTTCGAGAAACGATACCAGTGCGCCAAGACATGGGAGACCAATAAGACCATGAAGTAAACATGCAGCAACCGTAGCGCTGAATGCTGCAGTAAACCTTCGAGCATCGGCTGGTACTGAAAAGACCAAGGATGATAATAACTGTCTTGTCACGGTACAGCCAGCGCATCCTTATCATATTACTCGGTCATTCAAGAAAAGCATCGCTTTCTTAAACGTCTTGGCGCAGATCTATGTTATTAACACCTGCGGATCATACGCCCTACCCATGACCTTGCAGACCACACCATGACGTGGATAGGCCTGACGGACGTCCGTCACGAGGGTCTGTTCGTCTGGGAGTCGGACCACAACACCACCGTCAACTACAGCAACTGGGGCAAGGATGAGCCGACGGCTGGGAGAGACGATGAAGACTGCGTCGTGCTGTCTGGGAAACGTGATTTCAAGTGGGCAGACGTACCATGTCTGTCAAAGCACCCCTACTTATGTGAAAGATCGTACGTATTGATATCTAGGAATGTCACCTGGGAATTAGTATAATAATCTAATAGACTATAATGCTGAAAATAATTGGTTCAAATAATTGGTTCAATGGTAGACAAATTCAATAACTTCTTCAAATGCTAGTTCACAGAATCTTATACATCAAAATAAAATTTAATTCGGACCTGGATGCAGATGAAGGTCATAGTAAGGTCATTAAAGAACAAAGGTTCAAAGTAATACGAGTCTCTATATAAGTAATATCAGATCAAAAGCAAGAACAAAGTATTTCACTTAACGCTTTATAAAGTATTTCACTTAAGGTCTCTGGATCCGGTTTGAATAGTCCGAATGATCTCACAATTTACTACACCGGGTACATGTATACAATGTTCTTCATATTAGTACTTACTGCATGTGAGGCGTGTACTGGGAATAGATCAGCCGCTGTACTAAATGTAAATTAATCGAATGTAATGCGCACAACAGTGTTGGCTGCTTCCAGTGCTATTTCAAAACTGTTTAAGACGATTAATTCTACCAACTAGCATTGCAACTGCTATAATAATAATTATTATTATTATTATTTTGAGGCCGTTTGCCCAGTTTAACTGTGTACACATTTCCCGCAATCTAAATATCCAGTATACATGTACTCTGGTTTTCATTCAGAACAACACTTCCTTTCTAACATGTCCCGTTTTCATCGAGATCAGAGATCTGACAGAATTGATCAGATTTATGTCCAAAGTAGTCAATATTTCCTGGTAATCGTAAGCATCAAGGTTACTCCTGAAATCCCATCTAAAAACCGCTGGCTAGAGTGGAACTGCGCACCATGCACGGTGATCTTATTAAATCCTGCTCATCGGATGTCCATTTGGCCGTTGTGTTGTGGTTTGCAGTACATTCCTACATGGCTAATCATATTATTGATAGGTGGAACGACATGCACTTTTATACCTTCGTGGCGGACGCTGCCGTGAAGGGGCACGCGTTTCTCATTAAGACATGTGCATGTGGCTTCTGAAATACAAGTCCGCGGAGTGTTGCTGGACTTCTGTAGTAAATAGCGTCACTTTGATGATGATGAGAAGCAGCAGTATGAGACATCGCCACGGGATCTCCGAGTGACTGTGACGCAGGACCGCTGCATTGATTTCTTACAGTGTTTGCCGTGTAATGATTGTACACATAATTGCACTCACATGTGCACTTGAAGCTTTTTTTTTCTATCAAGGTCTAATGGGTTTAATATAACAGTAGTCTGGAAATGTACAAGTAGTTTGCACTGATGTTTACTAGAAAGTTATGATGTAGATGTCAAATTAAATGTCAAAATGTTTGTATGTTATATATATGATACAAAACATTTAACAATGTCAGTCACACACACACACACACACACACACACACACACACACACACACACACACACACACACATCATGATTATGACGATGATGATGACGATGATGATGACGAAGATGACGACGAAGATGACGACGAAGACAACGACGGTGATACTATTGATGATGGTGATGGTGATGAAGATAACGACCGCGATATGTTATATGCATATAGGATACAAAACATTGAACAATGTCAGTCACACACACACACACACACACACACACACCCATACACCCATACACACACAGACACACACACACACACATACACGCGCGCGCACGCACACCTGAAGATGACGACGAAGACAACAACGGCGATAATATTGATGGTGGTGGTGATGATGATGATAGATGATGACGATGATGATGATATATATTGATGATGATGATGATATATATTGACGATGATGATGATGACGATAATATTTATTGATGATGATGATGATGGTGATGATGACGACGATGATGATATTAATAACGAAGATCCCTTCAACAATTAATTCTTATTGTTTTATATTTCAGAGTGCACAAGACCATTAATGGACGCCGCTAACTGAAATATCAGATTGTGGCACTCTCCCATCTTGTAAATACACAATACTTCCTGATATACAATCGTGTTGTTACTCAAACTTCAGCTATTGTGACGAGTCTTACATTTGGTCAGCAGTCGTATTCAATTCGGTAATTCAAATCGTCTCCACACACTTTCAAGTGAAACTATACGCACACAATTAAACAAACACGTGTAGTGGAGCGTAATGGTCACGTATAGCTACTGCTAAACATTTGTACAACCGGAGATGCCCTAATGAGCAGTGATTTTGCCTAATCCATTGGAGAGAGGGTTACGTCAAGGTAGCAGATATATTTCAGTGCTACAATTGCGTTGTAAAACTGACTTCTGTTCAACAAAAGCATGTGTACACTATCGGTTGATTTCTAACCAAATACTCTGTGTTTAAGTCAGTTTTTGATGGTCAATATAATACAAACTGACTTAATACTAGTATTCCAAATGTTCAATGAAGGCGTGGAGACTGTTCTTTATGGAAAGGTATTCTACTGTTCAAAACATCAGCAATCATAGTTTTCGAGACTGTAGATTTTATTATATAATAAACAACTCACCCAATCTCTAGTATAGACACACAGAACGTATTCGTTTCAAACACTGAACCAACCCTAAGGTGATAAAATTAACCAATGACCAAACACTCATGATGATATGAGTAGGCTACCCTCATTGGTTAATTTCATCACGCGACCGTCACCCTAGGGTAGGCCGAGTGTTGAATCGAGTATGCTCACAGTGTATAGGCTAGATTAAATATCTCTTATGGTCAACAGAATAGGAAGCTCAAGCTAATAGACCTACGTTGGTAGTTACAGAAGTGATACCAAACGTACTGTTTATGATATATTAAGCTTTCTCGTTATAACTGGTAATGATTGAATTACCTGCAAGTAAAATTATAAATTTGGCATAATGTATATTACAACATAGGCAGAATTGGGAACTACCTATAGTACCTAGTAAATAAGGATGCATTGATGACTCAAGAAGGATGTTATATTGTATTCTCTACAGATATGAAAATATTACCTTAATACACCCTACATCGACATTTCTCCATACATTGATGTTTATTAATTCATAAATATATACGATATTATTTTTCAAATTTAAGATCTATACCCGGCGAATGCAACTCTATCCACTTGGTCGCCTTTGTATCGCCAAAGCTATTGCTATCGATCTATACGCTGGTTGAGGATTCTGTTGTCGCTATCTGCATGCGTACTCCAGTGCTCTTGAAACAAAGGGCAATGACATAGGTAGTATTAACATGCAGGTCTTCATCCTCCAAACTCAGGCAATTATGCCTACGTATAATCCGTCCATGTTAAGTAGGTACATGTGTTTGGTTTGGTTTCTATGATGGCAAGACTTAGGACACGAGTAAACCCATAGATTATCACATTGCATACCAGTTTTCTTCACGTGTATACTGGTCTCATCAACCACGGTCCAAGAAACGTATACTCCCCAGAGAGTCGAGAAGGTGAATTGAGTGCACATTGATTCATTGACCGGGGTAATAACGTAGCGCTATATGAGAATGCTTCTGAAGCATGGATTTGGCGCGATATAAATGCGCACATTATTATTATTAATAATAATACAAGAATGTAACTATCGTTCTGGAACATGATTCTTGGGCTATGTAAGCCCTGAAAGATACTACTACTGCGATACTATTATAATCACTGTCTTCTGCAAGAGAGTCGGAATTTATGGACTTTTACAATACTTAAAATGCAAAATCCGTATACGTCTGAGAACAAAATAGATCATGAATGAATGGGTTGTCGTGATCAGTGTTCTGGCGGATGGGATATGCTTTTAGCTGCCCAAAAACTATATATGAGACAGGCCAGGCCGCACATTTTCGAAGAATGGTACCGTATGCCCAAACTTATAGCAATTTGCGAATCGTGCAGTCTACGGCTAACGTTGGAGTTAGGGTTTATTACTCCGCTTCCTGCATAACACGTACGAGAGTCCTGCCCTGAAATGACCTCGACCTGCCATGCCCTGAAACAACTTTGACCACAACTTACAGTGCATTGTGGACAGCAGGGAACCTTGGACTATGTTCGACTTCCGGTGGATTGGACACATGCGTCTTCTGCATCTTTGTTAGATTCTCAATAAGTTTCTCTCGATTGTCCGTCATTGTAAGGCAACTACTAGTCTAATACTAGTAAGTAAATCAAACAAAGCTCATGCAAAGTCGAAGGCTTCCTTGTCGGGGATTCCACCACATACTATTAGTTACATGTGTGTTTATCGGTGTGTACGGGATTTTACGAGCTGAAAGTTCCTGTACAGGAACTTGAAGCTCGTAAAATCACGTACACACCGATAAACGCACATGTAACGAATTTATCATTATTCTACA
>JAUTBX010114532.1:0-11650 GCA_032361465.1 Lepetodrilus tevnianus | reverse complement strand
AAAATGACGTCATTATTAGGGGAATTCCCTGATTACGGAGTTTGCCGGTGTTCGCCGGTGTTCGCCGGTGTTTGCCGGTGTTCGCCGATTTCATTATACATGGAATACCTTAATTATAATACTATTTATTAATTATAATAATAATTGAAACATTTATATTGTTACGGCAAATATTCTCATAAAGTAGATCAAACCAACAATTCTGTAATTTCTCAGTTTTTACGAAACCTAATTTCTGATTAAACCACACCAAAATGACTTAAAGAATAGTGCCTGTGCTTAATCCAGCAGGGAGATGGTTAATACTATAGTTTCCCTGTATATTTGTCTGTAGACAACTCTGCGACGACTGGTGTACTTGGGAATCAAAGAGATGTCGACCATTTCACAGGACGTCATCATCGTCACTAGCAGGTGAGACTTGACGAATGTCGGCTTTTGGCGTATAAATATAAGTTCATTTCATAAATCTATCAAATAATGTATATATAAGCTAAGGGTGGATTTTGTCCAGTTGTTATCTGGGGTGGCGGGTAGAATTTAATGTGTGGCAATTTCCCCATGGAAATCTGCTTTTATTTACTGTTTTACATGCAAAACTATCAACAAATATAAACTATGAACTTTTTTTCTTTTCAGTTTGATGAAAGATATGACAGGAAAAGAAGATCAGTTCCGTGGACCATCAATCCGGGCTCTGTGTTCAATCACTGATGTAAGCACCAATCATAGAGCAGATTTCATGTCACATGACAGTTATTCTTGGCTATTGGCGTGATTTACTTTTCTAGAAATCTTAATTTCTTGATCACTTTTTATTCAATGATTTTTTATTCAATGATTATTAGCTCGGAGTCAGTATACTGTGTCTGAGTGGGGTATCATTGTACTATCTGCGACATGATATTCTAAGTGAACAACACTATAAAAACTGGTGGAAATCCAGACTAGTCAAGCAGTACATATGCATGCAAGTCATGATATTAGTGAAAGATTCTAGAAAGTGACTTTAAACCCCAAATCAATCAATCAATTCAATGATTATTAAGCAATGTCTTAAAAAAGTGTGAGATGGAATCCTTTAATTATTTATAATTTTTAAATGCCACTAAATTTCATAATTTCCAGTAAATCATCTCATTTTGAATTTAATGATTATAAATAAGTCGGCGCCATGTATTCTCAAAACTGTAAGTTCTGCTTATGTTAATTTTTGAAGAGATCTTTTCTATTCTCAAGTTTAAAGAATACTGACCCAGGTGTTAAAGAAATAGCCTTGAATTATTATTGTATTTTCTTTTTCTAGCCTATGGTGTGTTTTGTTTCAGACGTCCATGTTGCAGAGTATCGAGAGGTACATGAAGCAGGCGATCGTGGACAAAATTCCGGCTGTCTCCAGTGCAGCACTCGTCTCCGCTCTGGTAAGTTCCACATGGCAAAGTTCCACACAAATCTGCTGATTGTTTTGTCCAGGATTCGATTTATTAATTTAATTTTTTATTATTTTTAAAATTAAAATAAATAATTATAATAATTACCCTGGATGTGGCTTGTGGACTGCAGCCCCAGATTCCAGGCTTTTTTTTCTCCACTGAAATCACAAATTCACAATGTCTGACTACAAGAACCATAACTCTGACCACTTCACCTAGGCTCTGGTATATATAGACAACAGTTTTAACATTGTTCATGCTGGCAGCAACTACAGTTGCCCCCAAGATTACGAAAGCTTTTTGAGTACAAACTTTTGCTCAAGTCAAGTTTTCTTTCTCCAATATTTATTCAGCAATATTCAGATTCCAGATTTCTCACAAATTGTTCACAAATCCCCATATAAAATTTGAGCTTGAGCATGAAATCGTACTAAAAATGTTAGGGTAATTTCTGGGCCAGGTTTAGCTAATGTGTTCAATGTGTGCATGTTTAACCTTCTCCCTGCTGAATAACATCAAAGTGTTCTATTTCTGCATGTGATCAGGCAACTTCAGTCGCCTTCAGCAGGGAGAGGGTTAACAGAACAAAGCGTGATGTGGATTTCGAATTTGAATCGCACGTAAAACTGAAATTATCGTTTGTATTTCCAGCACCTGAGCAAGGGCAGCCATGACATCACGAAGCGCTGGGTAAACGAGGCGCACGAGGCCGTCAACAGTGACAACGTCATGGTCCAGGTACGCTATCCACTTGGACTGCAGTGATTAAAAAATGTCATTTAAAAAAAATAATTCTTTAATTTCCCCATCCTGTTTGGTATACACACAATAATAATCATGATAATAATAATTAATAATAAATAATAATGTGGCTGCAGTGATTTAATTTCTCAAATTTAATTTTTGCAATATTTTCTTTAATTTCCTCTATCCTGTCTGGTATACACACAATAATAATAAAAATAATAATAATAACAGTTAAAATTTATGTCTAGTATATACTGTACGTATGTCTGTTTCAGTATCACGCGCTAGGCCTGTTGTACCACATCAGGAAGAATGACAAGCTGGCAGTCACCAAGTTGGTCAGCCGGTTCAGCAAGCACTCGTTGAAATCACCGTATGCCTACTGTCTGCTGGTCAGTGATGATGAAAATCAATGAATTATGAAAATCAATGAAAATGCCAATAGGTGGAAATATAAATCAAAGAATATGGAAATCAATGAATATGAAAAATGAAAATGAGTGAAAATTAAAATTGGTGAAAATGAAATTCAGTGCAAATTATAATAGGGGCTGAAAGTCTATTTTTAGAAGTGCTCAGATTACTGATTTTGGTGATAAGCGTGTAGGCGAAATGTGCATGGCTTTTGTCTTTTTTACGTACATTACGTTGCATCCTGATTTCTTATCCGTGAACCATGCTGAACAATATAATTCATCTCTGAATCAAAAGAAATTTAAGGATACGATTCTTTGTAACGTCGTATTAAGATGTTATCTGGAGTTTTCACCAACCCCAGGGCTGGACATCTGTTTACTTATCACCGGAATTCCTAGTTTCACATGATATCCTTCGAAATCCCATGACCGACTTTCAGCCGCTATCGCTGAAAATTTTAAATGGCCGAAAATCATAATGAAAATAATTTTACGAAATTAAAAATGCTAAATATTTGTTTTGCCTATAAAGTAGATGTTGCTACATTAATATTGCCAGGGTAACACTCATCTGATGTTGTATTTCAGATCCGTATTGCCAGCAAACTGATAGAAGAAGAAGATGCAGGGTAAGTATACATGCTACAGCTTTAGTTAAAATAGTTTTAATTATACGATAAATATAATTTTGAATTATTAAGTAGGAAATTTGATACATAAATCATATCGTATAACCTTTTATTTTACTTTTATTTTTTGTATTAGTATTATTTAAAAAACATTTTTTTTATAACCTGATGTCTGACTTTCAGTGCGGAGAGCCCGATGTTCGACTTCATCGAGAACTGTCTGCGCCACAAGTCTGAGATGGTCATCTACGAGGCGGCGCACGCCATCGTCAACATGAAGAACACCACAGCCAAGGACCTGGCGCCAGCTGTGTCGGTCCTCCAGCTGTTCTGCAGCTCTCCCAAACCCACGCTACGATTCGCAGCCGTCAGGACTCTCAACAAGGTTAGTACTAAACTCACTGATATTAGTGAAATAATCTTGAAAACGACTCTAAGCCCCAATACAAAAAAATAAAAATAATAAAATAATTTAAATTAAATAAATTAGTGGGTGACTTCTCAAAACATAAGAACAGTTCATACTATAACAGTGTTCGATTTAATAGGTGGTCTGGGGGTCATTTGAAAATCTACGATGTTAAAGGTATCTGTGTGACCCCCTGAAAATTACAGATTTTACCATCTTTAACATTGGGCCTATGGAGAATGACCCCCTCATTATTTTCATTATTTTGAACATTATTTATTATTAATTTTGTGATATTATTTTAAATTTGTATTTATTATTAATTTTGTGATATTTAAATTTTGTATTTAGTATTAATTTTGTGATATTTAAATTTGGTATTTAGTATTAATTTTGTGATATTTTAAAATGTTATATATTATTAATTTTGTGATATTATTTAAAACTTTTATTTATTATTTATGAGTGAGCTACTGAACCCTATTGTTTATTTCTAATTGTTCAGGTCGCCATGAAGCACCCCGCGGCTGTGACGGCGTGCAACCTGGACCTGGAGAACCTGATCACCGACGTGAACCGCAGCATCGCCACCCTGGCCATCACCACGCTGCTGAAGACAGGAAACGAGAGCAGCGTCGACCGCCTCATGAAGCAGATATCCTCCTTCATGTCCGAGATCTCCGACGAGTTCAAGATCGTCGTGGTGCAGGCCATCAGGTGAGACTTTGCCGCCCACTTTAACTCTCTCCCTGCTGGATTAGGCACATCCACTGCTGTTTATGGCATCACCGTTTGTCTCCAGCATGGAGAGAGTTAATGCCTAGGTCACATTTGCCACGGTGGCCGTAGGATCTAAAATATCTACGGCCAATAGCAATTATACAGCCGCCGCAGCATTCCCACGGTCAAATCGTGTAGCAGTCACATATGTTAGGGTAGCCGCACGGCGTATTTTGAATTTGTGGTGACAGAAAATCTGCGGCTTCCGTACGGCCTTTGCAGTGATGACGCACATAGGGCGCCCATAGAAGTCCTGCGGCTGCCGTAAGTCAGACGTATGGTCGCCGTGAATCGCTCTACGGCATGGCTACTGCGTGTAAAATTTCTACAGCGAACTTAGAAATGTTATAACTCCCCACTATAATTCCACGACCACCCATACGGCCTGTAAAATATAGGGATACGCCGTAGGGCGACCATGAGACCATCGTAGATCTTCTGCGGCCGCCGTAGGTATGTTACGATGTCCCGCCGTCGTCGCCTATGGGTGAGATATTCCTGCCGCAATGTAAAACATTAATTCAATCGAAATCCCCGCCCAAGGAGCCTGACAAGAATGTTCGTGAAAGTTACCTTTCTGATGCGATATTGATAAGATCCGTTGTACTTTGGCAATGCAGTTATCCTTTGTCAGTACCAGCCGGTGCTCGCTGGTTTACTGCAACATTCAGCGCTACGGTTGTTGCGGGTTTCTTCCTGCCTATAACTGATAAGTCGTAATATTAGTGAAAGATTCTAGAAAGTAACTCAATTTTTTTTAATATAGAAAGAAAAAATAATCTTGAAAGTAACTCTAAATTTTAAAAAAAATCAAAAAAATCACAAATGCATGTCACTACTGCATCCCAGCTCTCTCCTCTCTGAATATTGGCGCCAGTTAGCTTTCCATGACACCAATAAAATACAAGTAAATAAATATGAAATTCAAGGTGGCCATGTTTCACATTTCAGGTCACTGTGCGCAAAGTTCCCGCGCAAGCACAGTGTGCTCATGAACTTCCTGTCTTCAATGCTTCGTGACGAGGTAAGACGCTCATATATATATTCTTGACCTCTCTCGATTGTCGCATATACGAGATACATTTCTGCAAAAACGTTAAATGTCAAAGCGCTATCTCTCTAATAGAGATCTGTAGTAACTGACAAACAATGCATTTCAATGCTTTACATGTGGACAAGTTTGAGGTATATTTCAAAAGAGTTTCGGCTTTGTGATAGGTCAATTGTTGCGTACGACAAAGATTTTTGCAACAGTGTTAACCCTCTCCATGCTGAAGGCAACCAGAGATGGTCTAAAGGGCTGTATCTGTTTCTAATCCAGCAGAGAGAGGGTTAAACATCAAATCTCTCTCAATAGAGGTCTACAGTGACTTACAAATAACACTACAATGATAAAATTATACATGTAAGTGAGCAGACAAGCGAGCCTTGAGAAACAATACTTTGCTATGTAAACATTTATTTTTATATTTTTTTAAATAAAAAAAAATAAAAAATATATATTTTATTTTATTTGTTTGTGCTATGTAAACATTCTTGTTGCACTGTTTCTCTGGATTTCTGTCTCAACATTGGACATTTATTTCAGGGAGGTTTTGACTACAAGCGAGCGATCGTGGACTGCATCATCACCATCATTGAGGAGAACCCAGAAGCCAAGGAAGCAGGCGAGTCGAATTTCTTAACCCTCTCAACTCCGTGGTACTTTGAGACCCGTAGTGTGCAGTCGTGTCAATGTTTTTATTTTATTGTTAATGATTTTATTTTTGTTGTTGGTAAGCCAGAATGGGGTTGGGATCGTACCTAGTGCCCATTCCACAGAACGATCGTGGCGCTATGAGAGGCATAACTCCCTGTACTTTAACATGAAGAAGCTACGACTCTCCTAGCGCTACCATTGCTCTGTGGAACAAGGGCCTGGGGGCCGATTCTCGAAGCGTTCTTATGAACTTCTTAGCCTAAGAATAGTGTGTTGCCATCTATGGGTGAAAGATTCCCGCTTTGACGTAAAACAATAATTCATTCGTTCATTCATGGACTGAAATTAACACTAGCCCACTAGCCCGGGCCATTTCTCCTAATGCTAAAGGTATTCTAAGGACTAGTCGAAATGCATAACATTTGTTATTTGTGTCACTATTCGGGCTAGTCAGTTTTAAAGTTAGCTTTGATCTGTGAGGCTGCTGTCATACTATACAAATCGATAAGAGTGCCGCACGCCCGTAAGAATTTTTCGAGAGTAAGCCCTCTGCCCTGTATCCATTTTGTAAAAGTTTGATAATTATAGTAGAAATATGTCGAATATCTCCCTAAACGTAATTGTTGTGTCCAGGTCTGGCTCACCTGTGCGAGTTCATCGAGGACTGCGAGCACACGGTCCTGGCCACTCGGATCCTGCACCTGCTGGGGAGGGAGGGACCGCGCACCCCCACCCCCTCCAAGTACATCCGCTTCATCTACAACAGGGTCATCCTGGAGAACGCCGCTGTCCGGGCAGGTACGTCAGTCTTGAATATATGATGATGTCGATGATCTGACGCGATATTTATAGGATGCACTGTCTGTATAATGGCAATGCAGTTATTCATCCTTGGGTTGTCAGTACCAGCCGGTACTCGCACAGCATTCAGTGCTGCGGATGTTGTGGGTTTCCTCCTCCACTAAACTGACAATTCGTGATGCGAGTGAAAGAATCTTGAAAGCGACTATAAACCCCAATTAAAAACAAGATAAGAAAATTACATTTTGAAGGATATAATGGTAATAAATTATTATAAATGTGTATGCCATAATGCTTCTGTGCATTCAAATAGGAAATAGTTTCACTTTAAAATTATTTTCAATGATTAATTTCCAGTGTTTGAGCTGTTAGATGGTTGGTATTGTATTTGGAGGTTTGAATTGTAGATGTATTTTTGTTTTCTAGCCGCCGTCTCTGCTCTGGCTAAGTTCGGAGGTCACTGTGAGGAGCTTCTGCCTAGCTGCATCGTGCTGCTTGAGAGGTAAGCTCCAAACTTTGTTTTATTCTTGGCAGTAATTTATAAATGGACAATATTGTTGGGAAAGTTTTGTAGGGAGTTGTCTCCCTTATATGCCTCCAATGATTTATTTGACCTGTGGTTTGAATCATTTGACACAAGTTTTATTACATATCGTGATATTAAATTTCTTTTCGTCCACGTTTAGATGTCAGCTGGACACAGATGACGAGGTTCGAGACAGAGCCACATTCTACGTCAAGATCCTGCAGCAGCATCAGAAGGCTTTGAACTCTGCCTACATCCTGAATGGTAGGCTTCATGTCCACTCGGCTTCATGTCCACTCGGCTTCATGTCCACTCGGCTTCATGTCCACTCAGCATTATAATTCATTTGACTAATTGTGCTAAAAACGGACAAGACATGATATTACTGAAAGAATCTAGAAAAGCTCTCTAAACCCCAATTAAAAAAAAATATTTGAAAAAAATGTAGTGAAACAGAAATGTGCCTATTCTGGGATTTGAACCCGAGTTGCTGAATCACGAGTGCAAAGGGTATCCACGTTGGCTGAGAACAGTAGAAGCATCTTATATCACACTCGGCTAGTTTCATGTTGACTTGTCACAAATGGGTTTCCCGCAACAACGTTAAACTCCATATTCATTCATTCATGTTGACTTGTTAGTACATTTCATGTACAATCAGCTATGCCCAGAATTGCACAATTATTTTTTTGTCATGGGATCTGTTTATTTGAAATCTCTCCTTTTTTAATAATGTATTTCTTTATTATTATAATATTTATTTTTTATTGATTTGAAATCTGATATTAATATATATTATAATATAAATCAGAACTAAAACTGATAATTAGTCGTGATCAGCTAGTATGTGTTTGTGTGCGCAGGTCTGCAGGTGTCTGTGATTGGTCTGGAGAGAAACCTGCACGCGTACACACAGGAGCCCTCGGAGACGCCATTCGACATGAAATCTGTACCGCTGGAGACCCAGCCACTGCAGGACCAGAGATCTACCAGTAAGTGGGCGTTTTACGCGTCATTTATTGTATGTTCTAGACAAATTATCATCGTCACATATGGGTGAAATATTCCAGCAACAATATTAAACCACCCGCTGAAAACAACCACGACAGTCCGTGGTCATTTCATTATTAATTTATTTTTATTTTCTATAGAACGATATGATAATACAAAAATGCATACTCGAGATAATTAAGCTATCGTGAGCTATCAGTCGCCCAGGTGGCCAATCATATCACAGCAACCCTTAACAGGGCTCTGGACCAAAATATGCCTGACGTACAGGGGCAAGTTAATTGCACTGCGGGCAACCTAATTTTTAACATTTAGCACCTTTAGGGCCATTGGGACTTGCTCTAATTAGCTCTGCGGGCAAGTAACTCAAAATGTTACTCTGGAGCCCTGCCTGAAGTTGGGTATAACTTGATTAGCCATGTGGTAAGTTTCCAACAAACAATATATTGCAAGGTAAGCGTAAGGCAGGTGACAACGTTATATTCAGTTATAAATTATATGAATGTCAACAGCTACGTTCTGGCTCAATGCTTTACATGTCCCAAAGCTTGCTATTTACCTTTCGAAAGGGCGTGGCTTCATGATAGGTTAGTCACAAATGGGTGTCAGATTCCCGCAGCAACGTTAAACTCACCCAAACGTGATAAGCAGGCTTTGTGGCGTAATGGTTAGAGCGTCGGCCCCGAGTGCGGAAGGTCGTGGGTTCGATCCCTGGTCGTGTCATACCAAAAGACGTTAAAAGGTGGTACTTGTTGTTTCCCTGCTTGGCGCTCAGCATTAAAGGGGTAAAGCAAGGACTGGCCAGCTCGGAGTCGGTATATTGTGTCTGAGTGGGGTATCATTGTACTATCTATCGTCGCAAATGGGTGAAAGATTCCTGCAGCGACGTTAAACTCCATATTCACTCACAATTGTTCTATCTGCGACATGATATTCCAAGTGAACTAGCACTATAAAAACTGGTGGAAATCCAGATTAAGTCAAGCAGTACATATGCATGCAAGTCATGATATTAGTGAAAGATTCTAGAAAGTGACATTAAACCCCAAATCAACCAACCAATCGTGATAAGTCAATTGTTGTAGGTTTGCCGCTGTGTAAACGTCTCGCCAGGAATTTCTTTCTTTTTCTTTCAGTGCGAGACCGAGGAGATATGTCAGCTGTGAGCAAGCCAGACAAAATCGTGGCATCCAGGCAGGATGTATTTGCAGGTGCGTAACCACGGCTACAGTATAATTAAATATTAATCGTCACGTATGGGTGAAAGATTCCCGATGCGATGTAAATTCGTAACTCGCTCATATTTCATAATTTCATTTCATGTGTTGTGATTTTGTTTTCTTTTCAGAGAAGCTTATGGCAGTGCCAGAGCTTTCAAACCTCGGTCCGCTCTTCCGATCGTCACAGCCGCTGGAGCTGACGGAATCCGAGACCGAGTACATGGTGCAGTGCATCAAACACACCTTCAGCAACTACATCGTGTTCCAGGTGAGAAATGTTACCTGGGTTTTTGGACTTCGGAGCCAAAGCGTCCGAGTTCAAATCCTGCCCTGCATCAATGTTCGCAAAAGTTAAATTTCTGTCATGCTATTGTAGAGCGGTAATGCAGATATCCTCCTTGGTCTGTCAGTACCAGCAGGTGCTCGCAGGTTCACTGCAACTTTCAGTGCTACGGATGTTACGGGCTTCTTCCTGCCCTAAACTGACAAGTCGTTATATTAGTGAAAGAATCTAGAAAGCGAGTTTAAAACCCAAATTTAAAAAAACCTTGGTTTTCGTATTGAAAATGTTTCTACTGTCAATTTGTATCCTGCAGCGACATTCTAGACAGGTGTTAGTGCAGTGGTAGAACATTGGACTTTGTCACCAAATTTTCGTGTTTTCCGTTTGTATTTACTGTTAATGTTTTCTTGCAGTTTGACTGTACGAACACACTGAACGATCAGCTGCTGGAGAACTCCACAGTACAGATGGAGCCGGTGGATGGCTTTGAAGTCCTCAAGTATATTCCCTGTCCGAGCTTGCCATACAACCAACCCGGATCCACATACACACTGGTCCGACTACCACCAGACCCCACACAAGGTAGGCCAAACATTTATAAGATTTGACGATCAGTGTGACATCATTAATGTAGATAGCAGTGATAAAACAACCATTTTCCCCTCTATTTGTTGTGTGTGTGTGTGTTTTTCCAGTTCGTGATAGAGACGTACATAAATCTTTTTATTTTTATCGTTCCAAATGTGTGAAACGATTCCTGCAGCGACATGATTTACTTATTATCGTCGGTTTCTGTTTCAGTTACAGGAAGTTTTACGTGCACGTTAAAGTTTATCGTCAAGGACTGCGATCCAAACACCGGGGAACCCGACGACGAAGGATACGAAGATGAATACGTAGTGAGTAGTAAGGACCGACGATCTCATCGTTGACCCATGTTAACAGCTTATTAATTTTTAGTGTAATACAGTATGAAAACTAGCATTGTAATGAACATTACTAAAATTCGAGCTTGAGCATGAAATCGTACAAAAAGATTATTCGTAATCTTGGGGCCTGGCCTGTGAATCATGAACGTGGTGACATGGTGACATTGTGTTTTTTTCAGCTGGAGGATGTAGAAGTGAGCGTGGCAGACCACGTCCAGAAAGTGATGAAGCCGAACTTTGCCGCATCCTGGGAGGAGGTCGGACCCGAGAACGAGCTGGAGGACACGTACTCTCTGTCGCTGAATACGTTGGAAGGTACGGGTCGGAATCTTTGGAATTAGTGGCAACAAAATATGAAGATTTAGTGCAGAACCATAGCATCGTATTTTTTAAATGTAGATTAGCTGCTTGGTAGTAGATTAGCTACTTGGTATTAGCAATATGTTTCCTACTGCCCTAAACTGACATGTCGTTATGTTAGTGAAAGAATCTTGAAAGGGACTCTAAACCCCAATTTAATATTTTTTATTAAAATAAGTAGTAGCAATACATGGATGAATTTATGTCTCATTGATTATATTAAAAATAGCTATCTTGCATTGTTATTGAAATGTCTTCATTTTACTGATCATATTATATTTTCCCAGAATACAAAAATGTAATATCTAGACAATTTTCTAAAAATAAATTTATTTATCATGCAATGAGCCAAGATTCAGCCTACAGATATTTTCGATATCAGTCAGAGTTTATCTGTCGTGCGTGGG
>JAUTBX010114421.1:0-11653 GCA_032361465.1 Lepetodrilus tevnianus | reverse complement strand
AAAACTGAGTCAAAATGTGTGGCAAAGTTAGCGTTTTGCTGACTTAAGTCTTAAGCCCCTTTATGAATACCGGCCCTAGAGTGTATTTAAAGTGTTGCGTGTCCGGCTGTCGTGGCTATGAGAACGTGAAGTGTAATGATGATATGGTTTGTTGATGCAGGCAACTCTTGGACAATCAGTTAAGGACAATCGAGAAAGGTTCTTTCGAGGACCTCGTCAGCATGGAACGTCTGTGAGTATATTTTCTCTGTCTGTGTACACTTCACCCTTGACTGGACGCCCCCACGCTATCAGATGACCGCCCCATCTCGACACTTTCACCCCGTACCCCCCGGGGATTACCCTTAACCACCGCTGAAGCTAGTCTCAAGCTAGCGATAGGAACGTATTCAATTCAACCAAATCGTACCTTCCAAATCCAAGGCTGCTAACGTAGTCAAGATTGGACGGAGAGTCGGTGTATCCCTCTCCAATTGTCCGTTTCCCTTTCGAGATAAATATAACAATACTGGCCATGTTATTGAACCGTACTTCAACATGAATGTATTTTGTTCAACAATATATGCAGTAAGGGGAACCAATCTGCAAGAGATAGACTGGTAGTAATACACACAAACAAACAAACAAACAAACAAGATCTCCCAATCTATTTAGATGTCAAGTTCTTCAACACCATACTCAATACTCATACAACCAACAAATATGTAACTATATGTAGGAATAATATGACTTTAAAATAATATTATATATATTGAACGTTAACCTAGAACTTATTTCTGCTCCCACTTTAATTTCGCGTTCGTGATGTTTAAAATTCGTGTAAAATTTACGTTTCCAACACATTGACACTGATTTCATATTATGGTTTAGTATGGTGAGTCAGCAGTGCCATATACCACTCTAATAGTGAATTACAATAGAGCCTGACTCACGCCATGATATACACACACACCAGAGGTGAACTGGTTTTATTACATGATGACACGTTATAGAGTTCTACAAGTTTATAGTCGCTAGCTTGATAATAATTTTGTAGAATTATACCCACTTGTAGAAGAGATAATCAGACGTGTGTCTTGCAACCACGTATTTCATTATACCATTTTGAGAACACGATATTAATGTGAAGCGTTATTGGTTTATAAGTGGTGTTCTCGTGTTTATATTACGCACGTTGATGTACACCGTGTGTAGACATTAACAGTTTGCTCTTCAGTTTACTAACTCGTAACGTCAAGACAAATGATCACCACTGAAATTCAGCTCTTGGTAGACACTCGAAAAATTCGTCGAATTTGCACTTGAGAAGATCCGACAGTGTTTGACATCCGCGGGGGCCTACCACAACATAGCTTTCATGTCCCCCTAACGCGGGCTAAACACGCCGGGTGGCGCTCATTTTACATCAACAATCTGGAGGTTTCCCAATTTAAACTCCGTACGTTTCCAACCATGATACGTCAATGTCCATGTGGAACTCCTCAACTCGGCTGTTATTCGCTACCCTGTGAGGAACACTCGTGATGTTTCACGATAATCTCGACCCTAGTGAGAGAACCCAGTAACCCCGTCATACTAACCATAGTTGTCCAGTTTTATGGAGGAAAGAACTACAACTATAAGGTCTTAATTGCTTTGATTTATTATGAATTTGCAAATCGGCTGAGGACTTCAGTAGATCCACCAGTCTGCCTTCAGTCTCACTTCTTCCAGACTGGGGTTCAGTTTCATCACCTAGGTGGCGCCACCGTCTTATTGGTTTGAAAACTATATATATATATACACGTGTTCAATTACGCAAACGCATCGACCCAGTGGCTCACTTTCATTATTCTCCAATGTTCACTAAGAAGAACGTGGATAATGTAACACTTCACAAGCTGGTTCCTAGTCAACGTTGTAGTATTGTCTACCCTGTGTTTATATGCTGTACAGTGTACGTCTGTTTCGCTCATAACGTCTGTAATATTGAAGTCTCCACTTCTTCTCCTATGCTGGTAGTTGTGTGTATCTAGCAGAACCCCACGCGTACGTGTGTATACATACATCTACAGCAACGTATCTAGAAATATACCCCCTCCAGGCTCTGACCATCCATTAACATCTAGGCCTGTGTATCTCTACTCGTGTATACAGCACACCACTTGGCCATGTATTCCAGTACTCTCTTCTCGTCAGCTGGGTAACCGTACCCTGCCATTCCCGGGTATGGGCTATCGGGTAGCCAGTCTATCAGTCGCCACCGGAGGGATCTATCCCCGTTCCAGAACCCTACCGGACCTCACGTTACCTGTCACTCTCCTGGTAGGGGTCGTTCTGTGAAGTGCCTCTCGTGATGGATGTGCTCGGCAGCTAGGCATTCAGCTCGGTGGTGGGCTCCTTTAATGCAGTCTATATGATACTGTTGGTAAAGCAATTGTTCCCTTTTTAAAATATTATCAGTATATATAAATTGCATTAAAGTGAAACTTGTGTTGTTTTCGTCAGTGATATTTTTTTATTTTTTTATAAATAAATAAAACATTGTTAAACAATATTTATTTCCGAAAAAAACTTCCGGTTTTATTTTTACCCATTAAGAGCCCAAGACGTCATGCCATCCACAATTACGCCATATTTATTGAATTTCCCCAACGTGTTTTACTCCTTCTCAAGTCACAATGAAAGAAGAACTACCGGTACTCATATGTATACAGTATTAACTAACGTAATAGAATAGCATAATGTCTTCATCAAAACTGTCGTGTTACTCAACGTTTGGTCTGTGAAATGTCGACATCATCAGGAGTATGTCAACCCTTAGAATGTTGTACTTTGGAATTAAATAATGTTAGTAACGTTAATTCCTATTTAAGTGGAGTGCAACCAATGTCCATTTGGGGATTCTGTTTTTCGAAAGAAGTCCACATTCGATAAATCCGTCTGGATTCATTATTATTTTTATACACGTATTGTTCACTTGTAGACATGTATTTATATTGTGAATAGTGGCAGTGAAATTCGCATTAATTAATACACACAAATAAGAATTTCTCCCATGAGTCTGGCCGGTGTTATCTGTACAAATCTTTATCCTTTGTTTTCTAACACAATTCCCCTTTAAATGTCCCGCACTTCACAGGAGGTTGGAGGATGAGAGTCATGTCTATTCTCAATAATGAATATAAAATGTTGTCCATGAGCTGAACGTCAGCAGTAACCCGAGCTCGTCTAGCACTTGGCGGCGCACACATCACCAGTCCAGAACATCCTTAATCTGCTTAGTATAACTGAAATTAGTGGTCAGACAAGGTCGAGATAAGCATCGGTGAGACCTCATGCATTCATTGTCAGGCCATTATCACTGCTTATCGCCCGAGTCCATCCGTCATGTGAAGTAGTGGCGGCATGCGTTCCCCAAACCTCGACTCTGGGCCTGCGTACACAAAATATGAATTTTGATCGCAGGTATCTGCTTATCATGCGCGTACTGCAAGACCCCAGCCTAGAAAGGTAAACACTGTTCAACAGGTTCCATCCTCAGCAAAACAAACAGGTGATTGTACCAGTGCTTACTTAAAATGTTTGAGGATATTTATACCAGGGGAAATCTGGAGACTTTTATCAACGGAATGTTGAATGGAAGGCGGGCGATACTGGGTTGATTGTCGGGTAGAGATGGTAAATGTTTGGTATGTCTTGGAGGTCGCCATACTCTTCACAACTGATTGATAGGAAGCTGTACTGGACGTATTGAGGGAGATGCTCCTCTGTATAGGGACCGTAAGTTGGCACGAGATTGCCCGAGATTCATTCAATATCCGGTGACATAAACTGGTCAAACACCTAAATGCGCTACATATTTGACGACATTCCATTGTGACCTCGTATGAAACTGTCACGATTCAGACGTCATTCATAGCAACCGTCGAAATTATTCCTATCGCCGGAAATGACCTTGACGAGACTTACTGTCCCTTATAGAAGTAGATTTAATATCAATGAGATTTGGAGAAATTAACGAATAGTAGTTTTTTAATCAATACTGTCACTGCAGAACGTCAGCACTGTTAAATTACAAAATAATTATTTTTCAGTGTAATAGAAACTGGTTATAGACGGTTACTTCATTCAGCATTACGTCGAGGCTTAGACATCTTAAGCTTGTCTAAATTGATTTTTTTTTCTTCTTCAGAGAATATAATTATATTCTATGTCAAGAAGTGTGTTGATCCTAAGGCTATGGTACTTAGCATAACTATTCTCGAGGACGGCATTACGATCCTTTCCAGTAAAGTACTGCATTATGTTCTCAAACCTTGGTATCTAAAAGTGTATCGTCTTGTATAGACTTTACCAGTACGGCCTAGAAGAGAGGAGGTCTCGGACAGGTCTGCATGCCAAAGAACCAGGAAAAAACAAAATATTTGCTATAGGGAAGAGTTCCCAGCGGGACTCGAACCCTCCAAACATGAAGGTGTAGCCATATCCACACGACTCCCTAAACCTAAATGAACCCCCTTGGTTTCCACAAACCGAAACTAAAGGAGTTTCTTTAAATTATGGCATTCTTTATTGTTGCCACCGTGCCAACGAAAACAATGCTTCGAACCCGATCCTAAATGGGTGAAAGTTTAGATGATGCCGTGCCATAAGAACGATGCTAAGCCCGCGTGGCTCGCGATAGCTCACGTTCTAGGCTAGCCGTTCTGATCTACGGTGGCACAAAGTGTCATTCAGATATATGTTTTCTACATCGCCATGACGTTTGACAGTTGAGAAGAAATTGTGAAATCAGCATTATTAGAAGGTCTTAAATGTGTCGAAGCCCCTCGTGAGCTAATACGGCTGCTAATTGGCTACTGAATGTTTTTGTGGGCAATCGCGGGTCTTCATCTCGTCCTGTAGGACTTCAGGAGTGTCAAACCTGGAACAAAGACGAGAGCTGTTGGAAGGCAACAGCGGGTCTTGTTAAGGCATCGTCCCTAGCGTTAATTATTTCCTCTCCGACCTGGATGTCATTTCGTTTGGGGTTTAAAATATACATTCTGTATATGATCTGAATTCTTTGAATATCAAGCATTCCTTTAAACCCGTGACACATTCTACTCGTATGAAATTGCCAGAAGTATGAACCCATCATACGGTATGATTGTTTTACGTGTTGCACTACGTCGTGCAAGTGTTATTTTGAAGATAAAAGCATGGGAACTCGTACGTCGCTGTTCCTTTATTCCTTATGTAACCATGGATACATGGCATCCCTGATGCACAATGCAGATCCCGTGTGATGTGTTTCTTGACATTTAAAGCTGCACTACCACCGATTAACTGTGAATATATCTCATACAAATGTTCATTCCCAATGTGCGTGTGTCATCTGGTGCTCTGGCTTTAATTTGACGTACAGATCTCAAATAGAGATTACTCATATCATGCTAGCATTTGTAGTCAGCTGACCCCAGTGCCCTTATTTGGACGTCATGCTGATTTGGTGCTTGTACAACGGATATGCTTGGTGGTTTACAATGCACAGAAACAATTAGCGTTATGTAAGCGTCGCTTGAACCCTTCTGTATCCCGATACACCCCCACCACCCCCACCACCTCCCTCGCCCCCTCGTGTCCTGTACTCATCCACGTGACCCCTGCGACCTATGCGACCGATGACCACATGTCACATGCATAATGTGAGTAATTTATGGCTCTAAACTGTTGCTCACAAGTACGTCTTCACAGATATGCACTCGTCTATATAGCCATGTATTGCGAAAGCATCATTTGTTCGATATATACTAGTACCTGGCTGCGTTTTCTAGTCCTTGTGCCGTATTCACGAACGGGTTTGTATCAACCCTTTCGTGAAAACGGCCCCTTGGTATTACAGATAGGCTTACTGTAAAAGATCAAGTGGAATTGAACTTTTGAACTAAACATACAAACCTTTTGTTTCCATGTGGAGGAGAATATTACTAAATCACATTTATATTATATTTACACTTGACCGTGACGTAAGGAAGTTACGATAAGGAACGTAAGCAAGGAAATAAAACAAAATTATATTTCACATTTGATTCTAGAAACACTGTGTAGTAGGTCTACATACTTATGAATTGTAACAAACTGCCAGCGTTACATCGTCTGAACCAAATCACTCCCGACGTACGAACAGAACAATGTAAATGTGAAACAAAACAATAAACACCAAAAGAAATCTGCCAACAAGTATACCGCCTCGTTGTCCAGGTATTGCCAGAACAGGTGTATGTTCTGCCCATGAGATTAGGTCTGTGCTAGTCTATGTTCATGTATGTTCTGTTAACTAATTACGTGCACTATAGGTTCTGTGCAATACAAGTCCAATGCACTGACGCCCTGGGTCAAGCACTGGCGCGTGTCTAGCATTCACATAACACATCTACATCCGTTAGTAATCTGGTCTCTGGCCAGGCAATGCATATATCTATATACCTACAGCAAGAACGCTTCCTATCAGAATGTGACCACAGGGCGTACCGCAGCTCGTGCCAAACTCAGATTTACAATAGCACAGACTGGTGTTGTCCTAGGACCTCTGGAGATAACACTGCTGCTGGTATTCCTGGCTGAGTGAAGGTACAGAATCAGTCTGATACACCGCTCACCTCGTTCAGGAAACACGGAGGATGGAAGTGACGGCGGGCAAGATAGTCTGGACATACATTTTTGTTGGCCTACCTGGTAACGTGTACTCGCCATTTGGAAGCTGCTCTGGATCTAGATCTAAACTCAGAGAATGTTCGTAACTTTTAGAGAGATTCCAGATTTTTTTTATTCCCCGGGAGAACGCAGATACATCAGGATCATTGGTGAAAGATACGTGTTCATCAGTTCTATCTACCAAATTGCGAGTAGTGCTATAAGCAAGGTCAGAGGTCTGTCTGGTGCTGAATGATACCCCCATAGCCATAGAACAACTTCCTGGTATGACTTTGAACACATGGACGCTGCACTAGTACACGTTGCTGTATTCTAATGCAGTATACCAGAACAGTATGATATGTCAACAACGGAAACTTGGATCATATGTTGTATGTTCTAGTGTACTTTATATATAAGCATGTCTGCGGTACAAGATGAGCAATCTATCTATGGGAAATATATCTATGGGAAATCTATCTATGAGAAATCTGTCTATGGGAAATTTATTTATGGGAAATATGTCTATGGGAAATCTATCGATGGGAAATCTATCTATCGGAATGGGAAATCTATCTATGGGAAATATATCTGAAATCTATCTAAGGGAAATCTATCTATAGGAAATCTATCTATGGGAAATCTATCTATAGGAAATCTATCTATGGGAAATCGGTCTTGAGATCAGTATTATATTTTTGCGTAGAAAAAAAAATCAAAGAGAAACCAGTTTAGTATTTATGTAACACAAAGGAAAGCAAACGCTCTGTTGTATGAGACTACATTACATGTAGTTCTCCTGCAGCTATGCGACTGTTATCAGACAAGTAGACAGAACACCGTTTCTGGCAAAAGACCACTAGTATGGACTGGTGATCGTCTCTACAGTATAGGCCTACTGTGATGTAGAAAGCCTGTTACGTTTAGATGGCTTATCAGGAGGAACACGTTGTGTATTGACTCACAGACGTCGTACCGTCTTCTGCAGTATGTCTTCATTCACAGAATACCATGGACCTAGTCTACACGTGCAGTCATATCAGAGAGGTATGGCCTGGCGTGCCTTCAATCAGTACAGGGCTGAGTAAACCCTTAGCTAAACTGGTTTCCTGTTCCATGTACGGTCTATACGACTCTTGAGACGGTGGTTAGTTTAGTTTGGTAAGCCGCTTGTTAGACTTTGTGTCTTTGAACGCACCCCTGGTATACGTATTCCTTCACAATATATGGCATGCAGCTAGTCTACATGTAGACATATCAGAGAGGCATGGTTTTAAAGACACAGGCGACCCTTTAGATTAGTTTAACCCAGCGACCTCAGAAGCCTTAACGTCTGACTTTGAACAATAACAAACTGAGATTTCACCCTCGTTTAAAATCAATCAGCAAAATGAATTGAGGGTAGCAAGACGCGTCCATTGTTGTTGTTTCGGAGGTTACCCATCTTATCCCGGGGAAAGCGCACGGCGTGGTCTTCTGTGACGGCAAGCTTCGTTACACCGGGTAAGCGCCACCCTATAAGGTAATTACAGGGTAGTTCTAATCGTCCTCGGGAACTCGGGATCAAGATGGCGACACTAACTAGATAACCGCGTGCTGGGGCAGTCTTCTTGTGGTCGTAGTACTTCGCTTCCTTGAACACTGCTGATAATGCGTCTTCACATTAATATTGGTGTAGAGAAACTATGACCGTCATATTTTTTCCTTTGAAATCGAATTGTGAAGTGGTTTTATTTTATTTATTTGTTTTCATCCTGTGAAATAACGATATTGAAACTGGGAAATACGATCAGTTTCATATACTAGTAATGAGAAGGAAATATTCTATTTACTGTTCTACTGAAGCAAGTTCTACGTAATTGAAAACATATATAATTAGGTTGCACATAATCTGTCATTATTAAAGAAACACTTATATCTATGCACTCAGTATCCATTTTGAAATATCTCCGACCTTGCACTTGGGGTAAACGTACACGTCGGTTTGAACCAATCCCAAAATAATTAATAAAAAGTTACGACAGTAAATTAAACGTTGGGTTTTGTTCGACACCATCAAATTCAGATACGAAACTGGCGCTCCTTTCATAGCTGGGCGGTCGGTCTTTACACTGCCGTAAAAATATAATTTGAGTAGCAACGGCAGATCGTCTGATATCAATCGGGCTTGGTCGAATCATTTCCCACATATTAGCAACTGAAGTAAAATAATTAATTGCTTTTTTTAAAGTAGTCGTACGATTAATAGTATACTCGATATTAATTATATATCTGAAATGGGGAGTTATTTGTATACGACAGAGTTGCTTGTCATTAGTTCTGATGTATGGTTTGTCTTGTAGTAATAGTACTGGTGGCAGCTGTGATTGATGATCAGAATAAGTATCGTCTTATATACTGTGGTTGCTCTTCGTTCATGTAGTTCTATTCGACATATATTTTAAAAACCACATGGATCCACAATCCCTAATAATCCCTAAACATTTTCTTTTATACAATAGTTATAAATTAGGAAAAATATTAAAAACAGAGCGAAAGGGACTTAATTTAACAGTCAAATGAAAACGTTTTATCGGACAAAACGGCTAGCAATTATAACGCGCTTTATTCTGATGTAGTGGATATATCACAGGATCTAAATGTATTGAATGGCCTACCGCCGAACTCATTTACGAAGCTCATCCATAAAGTGACAACGTTCCCAGATGTCATTGAAAAGTTTAAATTAATCTTTTCATGTAGTCAGTGGTCTTTCAAGCTGATAACGCCAGGTCGCTGAACTGGTTCCCCCCTCTCTATGCGATGTCATCTCGCTATCATACTATAGCACTCCTACTGGACTCGAGATTGCTGTTCCCGCCTTTACGATTAAAGCGGTTGTCCCTTATTCTCAAGTCATCCCCGACGCTGACTGACATTCCTCCGGGTCCATAGTGTCCGTAATCCAATCAGCGTGGTCTAAGTATGACGTCCTGTAGTCCGCATCATCGCCTTCAGTGGAACGAGAGCAGACGAGACTTGGAGGAGGTACAGACTAGGGCGGACACCATGGGGAGCTCAGTCAGTGGGGTTAACCCTCGACCCGCCTGCTTGATATTACCTCCAGCGATCGATATACTACTGGACTTACTAACTTTATCAGACCTGGCTTTCGACCTGTATGTGTCAGAGATATAGATCCACCTGTTGTACTTGTCTTGGGCTGTCTGGGTGCGGTAAGAAGCGATGGAAGCATTGGTAGAAGCTGTGTGGACATCCTAGATGCGTTCTGGGGAGATAGTTCTTGCAATGTTGTGCAATGTACGTTAAAAAACAACTTTCCTGTTTTGTCATTGCTTTGAGGAATCGTATGTATAATGCCAGCGAAAATAGAAAGTACTCTATTGCTAAAAGTTTCTGACGGTTATCATGAAACTAAAATGGTTTCTTCTGCAGGTTTACACACGGTATCATATTGAAAATCCCCGTAACAATAATGTTATACTACGTACGTCACAAACAGTAAGAAAAGGTGTACTCAATAAAGTTCAAGAGCTTATACAACATTTCACGGTATTATTTTAAACCCATATTCCACATGTCGTCACTCCAGTTCTGAATGACATGACTGCATTGTGTTTCTTATGACATTTTATTTCTAAAGTGCTTTACTTGACATTATTTATGAGCGTTATTTTATTATTCTTTGTTCTTTGTAATTGTCTAGAAAGAAAAGAAACAAAAGAAAAAAATCGTCTTCCATGTCTAACGCGAACTTATGACATTAGATTGCTTCGTAGAAGTCTGCATTCTGTCATCCACCGATGGCCCACTGTCAAAAAGAAGTCTGCATTCTGTTATCCACCGATGGCCCACTGTCATGTTCACTGTTCATGGTATACGATCCATGAACAGCCTGTCTAAGAAACAATCCACATACCAAAAGTGGACAAAACGGTATTTACGACGATAAGTGTTTAACTCCCTAACCAACTCCCTACGAACTATAAAAATTCTTCTCATTTTTTTTCCATTGCGTTTTTATGTTCAAAATTGAACGTCAGGATGCTGAAATGCATTTGTTTGGAGGATTTTGAAAGAAACACCCTAGGGATCCGCGATCAGGGAGCCGGTAGCTTTGTCAGATCTTACAAAAGATCCCCATGACAGCTGTCTCAGACTAATTCCCAACAACCGTCAAGACGGCGAGATGGCACACCGCCGCAGATCGCCTTCAACGTGTCCGCTTTCAAAGAAACACGACAACGTTCGACTTCTGATCAGGAAGGTTTATGCCTTGTTTGCCAAAAGATAGAAGTCGATAACAAGATTTTTTTTCATTGGCAGCTGATATGCATAAGGAGGCTCTGAATGTCAAATTGGACGGAAGGAGTCCACACTAGGGGACTGTCTGTGCATTGAGCAAACGTAATTGCCTTTGTTAATTTCAATTTTTTGACAGGCGATGCCAACTATAGAAGAGTATATATTTTTTAGTGCCAATAGCAAATATTTCGGGTATTATCAACACATTTTTACACATATTCCACATTCCACTATTAATTTATTCCATATGTAAAGTATTTATATACCAGGATTTGTACATGAGTGATTGCTAGTGTAAGTTTTAAACTGAAGAAATGCATCATTACTAGGCTAGTTAAGCTAGTTTAGCGTTGATAGTGTCTTTATTTGACAACCGTGGTTTTTCTTGATGTTTTGATATTTCACGGACAAACTGACGGACTTCAGTTATGTAGTGGCAATGAAATTGTAGAATTGAAAAAAAAATAGATTTGATTTAAAATAGCTTCCGTAAGAGATGACTCATAGAAGTATGTTGAACGTTTCTGCTATACGAATCACTTTCTCAGTGAAGCACATTTTAAAGCTGAAACTGCCAGAACTATTGATACAGTAAACTTATTAATAGCAGCCTGTACTGTTCATCATTTTCATTTTCAGTCAATTTACGTTTTGGGAAGAATTGCTCGATTTATCTTATTATAAATCGAAA
>JAUTBX010114420.1:6909-22260 GCA_032361465.1 Lepetodrilus tevnianus | reverse complement strand
AGGGGCTAAGCCAGTTTTTGCTATATATTTGGTCACCAAAAACTGACTTAAGCCCCTTTATGAATACCGGCCCAGGTTAATACTTACCAATGCAATTAGCCTACTGATTAGACCAAGGGTAGGTGTGTTACATATTATAAGTTAATAATTATTTATTATATATAAAATGTTGAACAAGATCTAGTGATATGGAATGATCTGATTGCGTAATTATAAACAAATGATTCAAATGGTCACACTATTGACGTCATGAGCTGACAAGGGTCAACAGACACTGGCCTCTATGTACGAAAGTCAGCGGGTAATTTAACATATGATAATAGCTTTGTATTAGCAATATCCCCCGCAGTGATGACACGATGCTAATGCTTCCGTCAGACAACAGGAATGTATGATTGATAAGCGCGTAAGCCCCGTGTTAATATCTCGTATCATTGACTCTGTGCATTGGCCTTAGCGGGGCTTACTCGTACGTCAAGTTGACATGACATCACCTTTTGTAGCCCCGACTAGACCACTCAGCCGTGACTGAGCTGTTTAAGTATTTAGCATCCTTGCACTAAATACAAGCCAACATTTATATGGTACTAGTATTCTCTATTGTAGATCTCCGTCAGTAATAAGGTCACGAGGACAATAGACAATTGACAATAGACAATACTTTAATATCCACGATGGCAATTTGTTATGTAACTCAAGGTAGAGCTACATAATGCAATACACCATGCACATTACAACTACACAAGAAACATACACATAATAAGTAGGATGCAAACGTAAATACAACTGGTAACGAATATTAATAATTTAAAAGGAGGATACAATCATGATCACGTGGGGATACAAGGGATACGTTTTATACTTCCGGCAAAACCAGATTTATTGTTCAAGAAATGTTTTTCAAATCTGAAGTTATCTAATTTACAAGAAGTACATTGTATTGGTTACGGAATTCCGGAAACACTTTATGTACAACTGTGGATGGTTTCAGTACTCCATCTCCGAATGTGGGTAGTTTCGTTAATTCCTGTCCATATTTGTGTGTGGATGGTTTCGTTACGTCGTGTGCAACTGTGGATAGTTTCGCTACTTCGTTTCCAACTGTAAATCAATCTAGAAGCCTAACGTAATTCCAGTAGGTCACCGCATACTATGCATGTTGCATTCCATCTCTTAAATGTCTGTAAAACGCTTTCAATATAAGTATAACCACTTCGTCATACTGACACACAATACTGGTAGCTAATACGCGGTGTTGACAAATATATCTCAGGTTTTACCTGTTATAACATTCCTACAGAGGGCTAGACCGTAATCTGATTCCAGACGATGATAGCCTCCGCCCAACACTCGTTTAGCTAATGCATCAATATGGAAATCAAAATACCACAATAATTATCACCATTGATGCCTGCGACATTCGATCACCATACCGTTAAGACGGCGTTGCAGTACGGATCTATATTACCCCCTCTTCACCAATAAGCATATTAAGTAAGACCTTTCTGCTCTGATTTCTGTGAATGTCAAGGACCGCTATTTACTGTCTGCGTGGATATAGAATCTGTGGATGATCCCTCTGAGAAAAAATTGGATCAGCATTCTAGCCATTCGTTGTGAAATGCCATCTGCCAGCCAAGTAGTCTTCAGCGTACTCTGGTAATCAACGCGCGCTCATTACCTCTTGCCGGTTATATATCGTCAAGGATAACTGCCAAACACAAATGTCAACCTTCCAGCAGAGATCTAGCAGACTACGTGTTAAAGCCAGTCATCACAAAGAAGTCCCTGAAATACTGAGGGAAACGATGCGGTCTGTGTTCATTATCATGTAATTGAGGCCAATGCTTCTTGATAGAACAGAGATGTGGGGAGAGAGAGAGAGAGAGAGAGAGGGGGGGGGGGACAGGGAGAGACATAGAGAGAGAGAGAGAGAGAGGAGATATGTGGGAGAGGAAGGGAGATAGAAGGAGAAATGGAGAGAGAGAAAGAAAGTGAGAGGGAGAGAGAGAAAGAAAGTGAGAGGGAGAGAGAGGAAGGCGAGGGCAGATAGCCTACATATCAAGCGAGATAGGAAACAGGGAGGTATATGGATGAGAAAGGGATGAGACGATTAAAGAAATAATGAGTTAGGAAGTGTGCTATATAGGAGAGAGAAGGAAGTACGATATAAATGAAGGATAAATGGAAGAAGTAATATAGATAGACACAACGACACACATAATGACATGCAAACAGACAGGCAGAGTAAACAACTAAATAAAGAGGAGAGGTGAGGGATTGTTCATGAGGGGGTGCAGGTTTAGTAGGGGTTGGCGGTTGGCGGTAGCTGACAGACAAGGAAGTAAATGTGGGTGGTAGCTGTGCAATCTAATAACGATGGTATACTGGGATAAGGTTTGGCAAGAATATCTGTGCATCTGTCTTGAGTATCTTAACATCAATACCATCACGGCCGTCGTCGACGATGATCACACTCGGCTGATGCTGTCAGGGTTGTCGTGGCCGTCATTTCATTACTGTCACATTGATAACCCCCCACCTATCACCCTCATCCCCTGCATCTGACGGACGCTTCCTCCATGCTCCGGCACCAACCGGAAGCGGATGTATCTAAATGCGGCTATAAAATTATACCCTTTCACGTATCTCAAATGGCTACACTCCATGACGTCACTTTGGAGAGCACAGGAATCAGGAAGTATTTTAGGGATTTACCTCATGAGACCGTACAATATTTTTTTGTATGCATCAATGATTTTAAATCTATACTTTGAACACAGTTTCTTATAGTTCATTAGAGCCGGGTAATAATACAGGAGGACAAACAAGCAATTAAAACATGGAGTAGGGGCCTATTCTCATTTATATCCTTCTATAGCCTATATATATATATATATAGCTACCCACTTGTAGCTGGCTATACGCGAAGCCAGTCGAGGGATATGGTTTGTCGGGGAACGGCGAAGGATATCTAACTCTTTTAACCATGCCATCATGCGCTACATAAAAATATCCAACACATGCACTCCCGGACACACGAGCAAACCACCACATGCGTCTTGCCAGAAAGGTCACAAAGGCTAATCCGAAATAACTATAGGTGCCTACACGTAAATGCCAACAGAGTTGTGCCGTGAGTTGAACTTCTTGAAGCCGCTCCGGTTTGGGAATGGCGGAGAATGTGTAGTGATATAAAGGCATGAATGGGAAGGTGACGTTACCGAAACATGATCATATTCAGGTCAGATAGTCTGTACCATTCAAGCCTTAGCTGGGCTGGAGTTGATGACGTCGCTATCAGTTATAAAGACTTTGGGAAGTTATCTGTGCATGTGTGGATCACGACTGTGCCGCCTCCTTCTAGAAACAGATTAGTATATAGAACCTTAACAGCTGGCGGGATCTGTTATACAGGGTAAAACGTGATCGTTAACCAGGTAAAGTCTTAACGGGAAGCAGCATAATAATGTTAATTGCCAGGGAAATATTAAATATATAATCGTGGCAGCAGTCAGGGATTCTTATAACCGGAGCTGGGGCTGTATTGGGTTACAACACGTGCGAGCTCAGAACACTTCGACGAGAAGCAATTAAACGAAAATTTAATATTGGTTCGTTTCCTCAACTGTGGAACACCAAGATCTATAGTAGAAACATGCCCGCTGGATTGGTTCCGATGACCTTTCGTGAACTCGGTGTAACGTCATCGGAAGCTGAGTAATAACCAATCAGGGAATAACATGCAAAATCAGCTGAGAATGGTTTCTTGTCTTAAACATACGGTGCATTGTGGACAGATAAATCTTATAATGTCTAGTGTCGTAGACTGGTTATCCGGATTACGTCCGTTACGTCATCAAGTGAAAAGCATTAACGGGATTTGACAAGAAGCAATCTGATTGGCTAATAGCAGAGTTCACGAAAGGACAGCAGTGAAAAAAATAATAGAAGTTAATTTGCTGTTTGATAAAAGGTTTTATTGTTGCCATGTTTTAGCTTTCAGTATTAAAATTTGCGATACATTATATTATAAGCAACATAGAATCGTTATGGCCATTTTTAGAAAGCACAATAGGCCTACATATATTGGAATGATACTCTGATGACAAATGGATTGCTTGGAATTTTGTTTGTATAGGCCTACTTATTGGAAAGTACAGGTCACACACTTTCTATAATAAAGGTGTTCACTCCTGCGAAACGATATATAATACACAGCGAAAATATTAGCAATGATAAAGCCATGATCCAATGTAAATTTGGGTTATTTTGGTAATACTTTATTCTCATTATATTGTACGTCCATGTTGTCTATACACTCTCTTTACCTTTCGTTATCACAACAGACAAATTCCCTGTCAGTGTGGTACACAAATATACTGCTACAGGAACACGTGTGGAATTGATGACGTCATCGGAATGGTATCCAGTGGTGACCTACTTGCTATGGAGCTAATTATAGCACACATGGGGATGCCCGTGCAGCATGCACCGGTGTCGACTTTCATGAGCTGACGTCACAAGCACGTCATGTTCTTCGCATAGTTTACCTCAGACTTCAGACAGCTTGTGGAATTATAAGCCAGTAAAATACTGCCAACGTGAGCGTGCCAGAACACTCTGAGCAGGAAATGTGGACTCATGAAGAACTCTACGTGAAGACACAATCAGACTCGCTCGATAGCATACAGACCAAGTCCAACACGTGATTAAAGTGCTCTTAGCCACTCATCTGCTAATAGGAAATGTATTTGATTAGAAATCGTGATGGCAATGATTGTAGTTTGTAGCCTACTTCATTTTCACATTCTCCTACAAATTATAGTGTTGCCTTCGGGTATAACAATAATATCATGTTCGCCTACAAATAATTATATTGTTACGTTTGGCTACTTAATAAACGTTATATGTCACGGTCGCATACAAATAGGACCTGTCTCATGTGACGTTAACCTACAAACATTGATGTCACGTTAGTCTACAAATATATCATGATAAAATGCAAGTAAAATGGTCAACAGTATTTCCGATATATATCATTGTAAATACATGTAGTGTATACTCGTATATATACTAGTATACCTAATACTAAACAAATAATAAAGGTTTCAAATAGTGTGCATGCATTGGGTAAATAAAAACAAACAAACACACCAAGTTTCAATTTAAGTTTTTATCAATATAACTTTTCCCACTCAGATAGATTGTGCGGTCGTTAACCACCGATTTCTTAAATGAAATTTTCGTCTTGAGGGAAAATCGAAAATTTTCTCTTGCTTTAAAAGTGCGGTTAACCTTTCCAATGCTGACGTAATGACCCAATTTTCATATCTTTCCCCCTTCTGTTTTTCGATAAAACCAGAACGGGTACTAACATCATTAGTAAACTAATATAAGTGTACCTTTGGTGCGAGATTCTTTCGGCAAGTTCTTATCAGAGCTGTCTGTTGGGATAACTAGACAGTTCTGCCTGAATTATGTTCAGGTGAGAGAACCAAGGATGGGATGTTATGTATAGGTGTTAATGACTAGTACTACTACTAGTATCTGTCTAAGTATAAGTATACTTCTTGTAGATGAACGCTAGAACGAGTGCATCCAATACTATATTCTGAAGTAGTAGTATAGCAGTATTTTACAATCTGAAACATGCACAACCATTTATGTTAATACGATCAAACTATTCTCCATACTTTCGTATTCATGTTATTATTTTATATTTTAATATTTATTATTTCTTTTCTTTTAGGCTTTACATTAACTGTTAATGTACAGTTAATGTAAAGTTGTTATTATGTCTTATCGTTGGCAATGGAGATACGTGTCATGCTATTTACTGCAAGATAGGATTATGTTATTATTTATTATAAATTTTCAACTTTTAGGTTTTGTACGTATATCTTATGCACTATATGCATACATTTGATTTGATTCTTATATCCACAATTATTTTATTTATTTGATTAATCAATACTGATAAATAGAAGAAAAATAATAATAATATAGAATAACTTAAAATAGATTAGTGGGTACGTGAATGCGATTGTAACTTCCAACACTATTTCTACTGAGACATCGTTCATGATCTTACCAATGAAAAGTATGCACTTATTTCCAAAATAGCTACCTATGAACTGGGTTATTTATAACCATAGTGATAACACCAAACAAATCCGCTGCCCCTAGCACGGCACTCTTCTTAATGTATTCGTTTAAGAAAATAGCCATCCGTGACATCAATGGAAGCGCGTCTATTCCGGAAGTGTTAGTTCTATGTGATACATTAAGATAGGCTGAAGGGTCATAGATGCTACGTCGCAGCACCACTCGCTTTCCACCAGTGATGCCTATACCTAT
This sequence comes from Lepetodrilus tevnianus, assembly GCA_032361465.1. Classification (NCBI taxonomy): domain Eukaryota; kingdom Metazoa; phylum Mollusca; class Gastropoda; order Lepetellida; family Lepetodrilidae; genus Lepetodrilus; species Lepetodrilus tevnianus. Next base: position 15,900 of record JAUTBX010114420.1, on the reverse strand, counting down.
TATGTCTGCAGCAATCCAGAAATCTGATCTATGACGAGCTAAATCTGTTCTGCTACGCATATCTACGAGAGACGTACCAAACACACAGAATCCAAGAGCGGATACGTGATCAATATAGACCTCGCGTGCAGGGGTCCACTTCAGAGTGTCTATGTTGACACGCACTCGGAAAATATGTCATTTAGAACTGTCTGATATGTTCTTCACAGAAGAAGCAATTATTATAAATACTCCCAGATGTACGCCCATTGGCCAGATTACGTCATATCCACAAGAACCCCGTTTTCTGACGTCACCGCTGCTGTCGTGGGTGTGGCCGCCCATCACCTGGAACGTCGTCACCGTCGGTGTTGAAAGATGCTTCACTTCGCCTAGGTGCTGGCGCGTTACATCAGTACGTTATATCATTACGCAGGCTTGTTTTTTTTCTACGGCGCCCGTACTGTGATGTCATTGGAGGGTTTTGGTCGTCTGCTTATGAACACTTCCTTTTCACACTTCTGATCAATGTAGCGGCGTCTATATACTCTATATCAGATATCGCGTCTCCTCTGTCACATTAATGCCTCGTCTTAACAGTTCTCATTCACATGCATGACCTTTTTCATTTCTCGTCTTGTTCTGCCACATTTCCTCCCCCAGGAATTAAGTTGGCGTTGGTTTTGAAAGAACTAGATGCACTTCCGCATTGCTCATGGAATTATAAATGTACTATTATATGTACTATTGACTGGGCATCGGTTAGCATTCAATATATACATGTAGTTCTTTTTCGAAGAACCATCATTACCATGTATCAGGGTCAATTTGAAGACGTCAAGAAACATACAAAGATTAGTTGGTTGTCGGTGGCCAATGCTACTAGTTTGTTCCCAGAAGCATTATCGTTGATCAAGAGCAATTAGATGACAGCTAGTAACATACAAAGAATAGATCTTTGTCGATGTGCAATAGTGTTAAAATGTAAAAGTAACCTATACGATAAAACTGAAGATATATGCGCTGTGACAGAGGAATACATTATGGTATTTCTGGTGAAAGTGTCATTCTGGTGGGAACCACTTATTGGTGAAATAGTAGTGTCTACTATCAAACAATCTAAAATGTAAAGATATCTTAAATGTACCCATATCGATGTCAAATGGCCTTTAGTGATGCAATGGATAGCGTAGGCGACCGATAGTCGATCAATTAAGATACGTTATTAGCAGCATCAGAAACCTACAAAACGTTTGATCCGTAACGGGATAGTTTTTGTGGAGTTCTTCGATGGGGTCTATTCCCCGGACCCGAAATCCAATTCCCGGCCATCTGATTGGCTCACGTGGTTAGGGCTAAGGTTAGAATAATATATTTCATAGTTTAGGTGACGCGAGTCGGAAATTTAGACCGGGTCCGGTAAATAGATCGCAAGTCTGGTTCCGGTTCCTGGTCCGGTGAATAGACCTCAAGTCTGGTTCCGGTTCCTGGTCCGAGGAATATACCTCAAGTCTGGTTCCGGTTCCTGGTCCGGTGAATAGACCTCAAGTCTGGTTCCGGTTCCTGGTCCGGTGAATAGACCTCAAGTCTGGTTCCGGTTCCTGGTCCGAGGAATAGATCTCATCCAGTTCTCCCATCATAGACGGACTCCAGTCAGACGTACTTGACAAGAAGCTATCTGACAAGCAAGGCATTTCGCTAGGAAAAGAAGACACTAGTATAGTGAAAGAGTATCTGCAGATAACTCGGATTGCTACTAATGAGATTAAACATTAAAACATGACACAAAATAGTAACACATATCACATTATGAAAATATTGCCCTCACAAATTTAGATGTTGCCATCTGTGCTAAGAGTATGCTAGACAAAATTGCATCGTTTCCATAATGTTTCTGCTAGGCGCTGAATGCATTTGGTGCAAAATACAATTTTAGTTTCACGCCTCCTACGCCAATTTTGCATGCTACATTTCTATTAACTATATTAACTTTCATATCTAAAATAAAAACTTCTTGGAGGAGAAAATGTTGCATAAGACCCCATTAGCCCGATCTCCCGAAGCGTACAGTAAAGGCGTCAGACTAGATATTCGTGACGTTATACAGCGACCTCTGGTGTACGTTCAAGGGAGGTCAGCGACCTAACTATACGGCTTTCTCCTACCAGGCTTTCATAATTAGATCGATTAAAAGGGCCAGTATCACAGACTAGGTTAATGTACCATGCGGAATCTACACATCGACTTGATAGTGATATTGCCTGGTTTAGTAGAAGGACCAAAATACTAGCCAGTGACCCCAAGATGTTAGAAGATAGGGGACATAACTCGGACAATTCATCTCTGAGCGAAAGCCAAAAATAACCTCGCCTGATGTAAGGTTAATGTTTGGCTTTGGGAACCATGAATGTACTTACTCGGAAAGGATTAGAGCAGGCACGTCATTGACATTAAATTCACTGTTAAAAGATGTCATATGTTTAACATTGATTATAGGATGATTAATGTGAAACGAAGTAGGGGTACATATTTCTTTCATTTATATTACTTTGAAATCATTACCAACATCGTTTACTACACATAAACGTACGAGCATGTATAATCTACAAACACTTTTCAATGGATTGGACAATTGGTAATATAAATGCATCATAAGCCGGTAGTATGGATGTAAACGCTACTCGTCGACGCCGGTGAACTGAACTGGGTCTCGTTCTGTGTTCATGCGATGACAACGATGGTCAGTTAACGCAGACCTACGGCTTCTAACCACTGTAACCTCATTACCTGTGCTACTACACAGGAAGGGGAGAACTATATTTGTTATCGCATGCCTTGGTGTGCACAGGGGTGTGGCGAGGTAAATGGCAGAGAGTCAATGCGATGCTCGACGCAATGTATTCGTTATGCCGTTCCAAGACCACATTATGTATGACCCCGATTTCTCGAAACAAACTTGAGTTTGAGATTTTCCTCAGTTCAGATTCAATGCTTTGAATAATGCTGTAACTTGAGTAAAAACTCAAACCCAACTGAGATTTTGCTGGGTCAATGGGAGATTATTAAGCAATGTTTGTCCAAATGTGAACGGAATGTGTTTTAGGCTGATCTGCAGACCAAGATCTTGTTACAAAACAATCTATATTTGTTCTTCTAAGGGGATTAGTTGGGTTTGATCAAGTCTACAAAGTAAATCGCTATTAGTGTATATGGTTCCCCCATGCCATATATAATAACAACAATGAAAAGTAAGTCAAGCATATGTGAGCACATTAATGTCTGCACCTGTTATAGTTTTACGATTTGTAATATTTACTCCAGGGGCCATATTCTCGACATTTCTTAGCTAAGGACTTCTTAGTGAGAAAAGATCTCTTCAAAAATTAACATAAGCAGAAAACCAGTTAGGCAATTCTTAGTACTTAGGAACTTCTTAGGACTTACACAGTTTCGAGAACACGGGCACTGATCTCTTAATCGGAAATAGTTACGGCCAATTAACACAGTTAACAACGAGTGGACAATTACTTTTTTGAAAGTCTTCTTTGATGAGCCATCTCAGATCTGTATGTGAATTGCTATCTGTATATTGCCATATGTATCCGAGTCTGCACGTTTTACACAGACTCTTACCACTATTGCTTATTAAGAGGTAAGCGTCTTATACGATTGACTTAACACACAGTACGTCTGACTTTTACTACCTTGGACCAGATGCATGTCGGAAGTATACAGAAAAGTACAGTTACTACAAACTGGTCTCAACTAACAATCATAATGTCGTTACCATTTATCTGAAATGCCAAGAAGACTTTTTGTTCCAAATTAACACTTCAGCGGAACCGAACTAGAACCTTGCAAATTGTTTAGTGATTGGCTGTAACTGGCATTATCTATTTCTAGAGCTATGGGACCTTCTGATGAATGCATATCAGTAAAAACATCTCACTCGTCGGGATGCAATAGCCACGCTCAGGAGAAAATCCACGCAATCTACTTCGAAATGACGGCAGCGATGCAAATCTCAGCCAACTGCACCTAACCAGAGGTTTTTTTCTGGTATTTTTTTACACGGCAGTTTTTTCTCTCCTTTAATTTCCGTCGTCACCAACTTGTATAACTTTCAGCATGGCACTAAACTGAGCGCAAACGTAATTTAGCGAGTTACGGCTCGTAATGTGTTGAAGGTGAGAAATCTTCCGAGAGGCCATGTTGACGCTGCTAGATTCTGCGTATGTCATTACACGCTGTATTAACTTACGAACATCTTTTAGCGATAAAAGAAGATATAGATAGCAGATGCCAAAGATTTCTTGAAGTGCACACGCATAATCTCATCGTATAGACAACAGCCGTGCAGATTTCACCTACGCGCTTATCACCAAAATCGGTAAATTGGACAGGCCTACGTCTAAAAATAGAATTCCCCCCACTAATACCTCCCATATCGTGAGATACCACGAACTTACGAAGGTGTTCTCGTGAACATTTCCGGACTATTAACTAAGTGTACATCATGCAAAATTCAGATGGGATGTTGTCTTTTCCGCTGGGTGTGAAATGCATGGGAAAGCACGTCATCTGTACATGTTTCATGAAGACATTTCCGTTGATCTATGTGATCGTGTCGTAAATACGTGTGGGCCATGTAGGCAATCTCAGACTGGTAATTGAATTCAAGTGATCAATTTATTTAAGATACTTGTAGCGCAGCGCATGCGCCGAGGAAATCTAGTACTTGCTGCAATTGATCGCAAATGAGGTATTTTCTGATAGTGAAATATATTTATATTTTTAAAACAAGTATTTTTTTTACAAATATCGCTTCGTATTTTTCAGGAAATAAGCAAAATAGTTCAAATAAGCTTTAAACAACGGCGTCTTAATCTTGAAATTATTTGATGAAAGGGACGATCGGGTCAATATCCTGTCCCGTATTGAGATGCGCTAATACCATGACTGTGATTATCTTGATTCGTCTTGACGTATGTGTAATTATCGATCTCCGCGACTCGATCAGACGCTAGATACCCCCGTCTATCTCACAAAGTCGTTCCCAACTAGAACAGCTGTGGTATCCACGGTGAGAGACTGTTTCGGAAGACGCTGTAGCGTTATTTCCCCTAATATAACGCTAGGGACCCGCGCCACAAAGCTATCCTATCTTTACAGTCGATTGTAAAGCTATCGTGATACGAGAGTGATGGGAACTATCCACATGTTACGATAGGTTAACACTCAATTGAACAGCTTTATAGCTATAGCACCCTGTGCTCTCTTGTAGGAACTCCATTCCTAGCCATAGACGATATCGTTGTTACGGTAAAGAGTGTTAGGGTACCTTTATTTAGAGGTACGCGGTATCCTACAGGATATACTTTCACGAAGCTCTCTTATCCACTATGAGGCCATAACGCTCTCTTTGCCGATAGCCAATACACTGCAAAGATAGTGCTATGGTCTCTTGGTGGATACGAGAGCTTCGTGAAAGGAGAGTCCAGGAGCCCGTTGCACGACGCTCTTGTAGGCTACAACTATTGTAACGTCAACGCTTTCTATTGTGACAGGAGCCCAGTTACAACTATTGTAGCCCTACAAGAGCGTCGTGCAACGGGGGCCTGCTCTTTCCTCTTGTGTGTACATCTGTACGTATCTCAAGGAATGTGGGTGTCTTGCTGTAGAGAACCATGCACTGTAAACATGACCTGACTTGACCTTTATTAACTCAATTGGTCCTTATCTGTCAGAACTGGTTTTCATCAATTTAGCAGAACAATCGCTAGAACATGATCTAATTTAGTATTGGATTTAAAACTTCTATCTTCAGATATGGCCTAGACATGACAACATAATGATAATTCGTCTTGGCGAATTAAACCATTAAGCATTTCATATATTTGACAAGTTGGCAGTTCCGTGAAAGCAGTGTGTGTGTGGTTGCTTTGATCTAAAGGTCACGTTACTACATTGCATGTGACGTCAATAGAACAAGCACTAGTCTACTTGTGCCAACATATCTGATGGTAACATTGTAACCAGTGGTAATCCCGTGTAAGAGGGCTCTTGTAGTCTATCTCGTAATAGGACCTTGTCTTAGTGGTTAGTCAGTCTCTACACACACGCACGCACGCACGCACACACACACGCACACACACACACACACACACACACCGGCACGCACGCACAAACATACATACACCCCAGCTCTACGACCGTCACCACAACCATCCACAGAAACACCACTACCGTCATCTGTGTAACGGTGGATGGCGCGCTCTACAAATGCTTATATTATTAGTATTTTCATTATTATCATTATCATCATGATCTGTATACAAGTAGTGCAGTATATAGAGGATATTACACAATGTTCTATTTCATATCAACTTTATGTCCCGAGTGTAATACTACGCTGCGCTTCGGTTCATCTAACATTTCTCGGTGACTGACCAGTCCATAAACTGCCATAGAGCCCTCAGTGCCATGAACTATCTGTTAAATATGAGTGTGTTTGCCAATGGACTGCAATTCATACGCTATGCATCTTACTCATGGAAGTAATAGTGTATAATATATATATATTATTAATATTACGGTCTCGAAATACTTTGTGTTGGAATAATGCATGTCTTCATATCAACGTGTCGACATACGAGTACTAATCTGCTGGGCATCCCACACAACGCCGGGGACCTCTTTCCCGAAACCTTTGTATCTGAACACCTGGGTTGACGGATGCTGTCAGCGGGGTGTGTCTACTTACTGTATCACGGGTCCAGTATACGAGAACTTGGCGCCGCGGAGAAGAAAACAAGCATGAATGCGTACAAGAGTTAACGAAAGACCTATGGGGCAGATTAATTTACGTCGATGTGATAACTCTAAAGTTAGTGTCTACCCATTCAACACCACAATCCAAGATCTCGTATACGTATACGTATAGATAAGATCACGCCAATATTTAGTATATTTATTTACGTAGAAGAGCTGTCAAAAAGACATAAGTAAACTTTCTATGAATAAACGATACGGCTGCCATTATATTAAGTGTGAAGACATGACAGCAGTGACTGGTACACTAATACATGCCATTGTTCTCGGGGATGTGTTGTAACAGTTCTATAATTATATTTATGGATTGTTCATCTTAAGAAATTGATGTTTCTTTGATTCTGGATGTAGGACATCAGGGTGTTGATCTCTGGCAGGGTTGACTGCGGGGAAGTTCAACAAAGCACACACGTGTTCACGTAACCTTCAAATATCATCAATAATATGCGTTCTGTTAGTGTCTTCGATTGTCGATGCCAAATAGTCGATACCAAATAGTCGATGATTCTCATTAAACAGAGAATCCTTGTATATTTGAGACAAGGGACACGTATAATAACTTAACTTCTGGAACAGACAAGGAAGTCGTGATTCTATCACATATCTGCTAACGCTTGTCCTCACAATGATACGTTTCTTCCTCGAGTGTCTCCACGGGGTGATGATCTTCAGGTCAAGATGGTAATGGTGATTTGGAGAGGACGACGAGGATAGGACAATGACGAGGGTAGGACGAGGAGAACAGGACAACAAGGATATGACAATGACAAGGACAAGATAATGACGATGATAGGCCGACGAGAATATGGCAACGACGACGATAGGACGACAAGAATAGGACAACGACGAAGATAGGATGATTGAAATACGATTGAAATAAGGTGAAAAGGACGAGATAAAGATGATGAAGTATAACTATTTGCCATCTAAGGGAAGTCTAGCATCTTACAAACATTAATATCCTGTTTAGCATGACCAACGAAACGGTAACTATCTATTACAGAAAGCTAAGCACTTCTTTTGACAGTATTATAATATTTGTTCAGCTATATACATGAAACGTACGAACGATAGCTGCCTCAAGACCAATATATAACGTTTTCTACTATATTCTACGTACGAAACAGCACTTTCTGGGGATTGATATTCCATTTAGCCATGGTGTTTTTTCTACTATATATGCTACTTACGAACGACTTGTTCCCGAAGACTAATATTGTCTTATGTCAACGTCTTGAAGGGAATCCTGGCTTATCGCTCCACGTCTGTGAACATACCCTGCGGTCCGGCTGAGATAAAGTACATTCAAACAAACACAACAGCTCATCGATTCCTATGTTTGTCTAGTGTGATTGGTCTGTTTGTACAAAGGGTCTGTTTAAAGGGAGATAATCAATCACCGGTGATCATGGTCAGCCATCGAGATCAGATTGCCTTCGTTTTTCCTCTGTTTTTCTCTGGCTTTAACAAGACATTGATTGAACCAGTAACCCTCTGATCATCTCTGATTACAACATAATGTTTCAAAATGTCCAACGAAGCCGCACGGCTACGTGTTGGGAGGTAAATACTCGGTTACCTCATTAACAGACGTCAGTATGTCAGGCCGACGGTACAGTTGATAGTTGCGGTAACTGATACTGAATGCGGCATGTCACCGTGAGAGACAGACATTTCACTCCGACATCAGCGTTGAGGAAGGAGATGGTATTTCTGAACAGTATCTGTATAATCATCACGCTGCTTTCGACTGATTCCAAGCCGGATAGTCTTGATGGTCGGGTGTAAATATAGAAACGAAAATGTGATACTTAGTTAACACTTTCCGTCCCTTAAATAGGAGTACATTTGATATGTTTAGGCAACGTCAATCGCACGTCATATTGAGTGTATCAAATTCAGACTGTTGAAGAAATACAGACGGAATTAAATTTAATAATACTTCTTCAGCGCTCCGGTCTTGTTGGTATGTCATGGCCAGATGTCAAATGTAGAATACTAGTATCTCTTGTACATGTTCCGAAGAGTTCGTGCAACGTGTTGGTCTGTTAAACAGACAGTGACACACGTGAATGGGAATGTGTGTGTGTGTGTGTGTGTGTGTGAGAGAGAGAGAGAGAGAGAGAGTGGAGTGTGTCACGTTTCGCCTTATCGTCTAACAGATGTCTCAACGTTATCAGA
>JAUTBX010114309.1:0-11657 GCA_032361465.1 Lepetodrilus tevnianus | reverse complement strand
AGGTCTGGCATTAAATCAAAATCCACAGTTAGTCTATCACAATCAGTTAAAACAGAAAATTCAAATTCTCACTTTACGTTGTTGTAGTTTTTTAACCTGAATATATCAAGCTATATTTACACCTAAAATTTCCTTAATTGTTCTTGCTCTGATTTTCTTTATTATTTATCGCAAGTACATTATTGTCAAACTGATTAGTCTACTTTTTACCATGGAGACGGAATAAACAATGTAATTTGTGCGAGACACAGACGGGCGTTATCAGATTATTGTCAACATCCATGTAGAAATTCTGCTTCTCGAGACTCCTTGCTAAATACCCGCAAATTAGGTTACCGCAAGAAACCGGCCGATGAATGAATACGCGACGATGAATCAAGATTTATCTTGTGTATTTTTAAATCAGACAATTTATATCCAGGAATAACGCCATAAATAAAATTATACATAATAAACAAATGTTGCGTCTGCGCGGTGAGGTAATGTGATCTGAGGGCGTGCTCCAATATGGGAGAAACATCTCCGCATTGATCAGCACAACTCAGCACAGTTCGCCGTGCCTAATATAATATACCTCATCAATAATAGGATATGGCGTGGTTTTCAGTTGTACAGCCACTAATTCGTTGGACATATCCAATGTTTATTGAATAGAACCATCACATTAAATAAATGTTGTAAATAGACAGTATTTGTGCGATAAGGAGTGGGGGGAAATAAAGCAAAACAATCTTACGAAACAGTGAATCACAAATGTATCATATTGCTATCGTTTTTTTAATGTTTTATTTATTTAGAGAAATTAACAGTTTTAAACATATAGACAATGCGATTTAAATTCTTAAACGTTTATAATGAATTAGACTATCATTTGAAATGGTGACGAATTTATTTTTATTAATATTTTGGGTGACGGAGAAATGTTGTTCGAGACGATTCCGTTCCTCTATTATAATTACCTAAATGGCGTCAATGTTTATAGATATAACCGCAGACAAGATGTTAGAAAATTGTGTATGATTATATATTCGTTAACTTTTGTAAACCAAGCTACTACTAGTATTAGGTTTATGTATTTATACATGTATATATTTATTATATTTAACGAACTCCATCTTCTTGGAAACAAGATGCTACAATTATTGTTTGTACTTTGAACAATTGTAATTATTTAAATAATTGTTATATACTACATAGCTATTTGATTTATGTAGATACACTTTGTAAGAAATAACCGTGTCTTCCTGCATTCAATATGGCCAATAAGTTAAATATTTTCCGATGATATTGCCAATATCAATATTTCACAATGATCATGACAACTTTTCAATGTCAAATTTTGCTTCGGGGATTGACTTAACAAATGAGGACCGACAAATATATAGTAGAACTTACACGGAAATTATAAAAATAACCACATTTGAATTTACAAATTGCAAACAATTCCCGAACTTGAATATCGTTATGCAATGTGTTATTCTTCAACGGTAAAACTATGTAGCAGATGTAGGATTTGGATTTGAAATGGGATTTGAAATTAATGTGAGCCAAATGTAATGCAATATACGAGGCCAAAGTAATGTAAATATGTAATAATAATAATAATAATAATAATAATAATAATAATAATGGCTACTTATAATGCGCTGCATCCTCCCTCTACGTATTCCCTGTCAATAGATCAGTGGTTATATATTGTACACATACATGTAGGAAATGTATAATTACATTGTCATCAATTTTTATTTTTAGTATATTATATTTCCTATAAAAACGTTTCGTGTAGCGCGCTCCTACTACAGCATCAGAATTCCTCAAGAACCCCCAAACAGAGCACTACATGTATAGTATGAGTGTGTCTGCATACAGTGTAAAATGGCATACAGTGTAAAATGGCATACAGTGTAAAATGACATACAGTGTAAAATGGCATACAGTGTAAAATGGTATCGTTTTCTCTAGGCGTTCCCCTAGGTTGTAGACTTATTACCGAGACGATATTTGATTCGCTGATGTTAATCGTATTATTAAACTGAATAAAGAAGAAGAAGAAGAAGAAGAAGAAGAGGGATGAGGAGGAGGAGGAGGAGGGGGAGGAGTGTCCATTAAAGTGTCTAGCACACGTTATACAAAATTTGACAAACAACAGTCAGTCCAGTTTAAACGACCATGTACCTAGCTAGGCTTATTAGACACTATTTTCTACACCTAAACGATACACATTGTTATCTTTTAGATTGGGACCAATATATGAGATTATGAAACATATTGATAACGTAGATAAGTAGAATTTGCACCTAATTAATACTGTTTTAGTTGTGTATGTATGTACACCTTCGCGACACTTGATATTTATCTCTATGATGGATAAAATAACACTTGCTTTGCCTCCCTTCGATGATTTCATATTCCAGTATCACCTGGTGCTTAAATTGTTATATTATAATTTTCAATATAATTTTGAAGCGAAATATTATTCTAATTCTAGCTTGAACACTTAAATACTTCTTAATAGTAGGCTTGCGTATAGTATGTACACACGTATTTTAAAGCGCTCAGATAACTTAATCGCGGAACTATTTCAAGATTTATAATGTCTTTACATACGTAATTTTCAAAATAACATTCAAATAAATCAATAAATTTTAAATAAATCAGTTCGCTTAGGCAACCCGTTGAATTGAGCAATTGTGACAGAACCGCCGTTATTTTAGTGTCTGATTGTAATCTGATAACATTTCTACCGTATCAGTGTGTCAGGATACAATACACCACGTGACCTGACAGGACCCCAGCGCCCCACCCTCAATCCACCCCGCTCTACCCACGGTCTTGCACACGGCGCGCGCGACCACCAGATGGCGCTACAAGCGAGGGTCAACCACGCGAGGAAAGCCATCGCCAGTCGGAACTCAAATTCTTAATTAATTATCTTTTCTGTTTAAATAATTACAATTATTATGATAACAGTTAACCGTTCTGCCTATTTAGCTTGCCAACCCCCGGGGGGATCGTAGATGAGATAACAGTGAACTACCGGAGAAGTAAGCAAACTCGTATAGCCGACAGATGGTAAAATTTGTTCATGAAAGTCAACATTTATTGAAACTAATGTTACTTGAAATTAATGCAAAATAATGTTCGTATACTTTATAAAAAAATAACATCATTTCAAAACATGAATGAAATAATAAATGAATTAATGACGGAATGAATTAATGGATGAATGAATTGGTGAATGAATGAATAAGTAAATGAATAAATGGCATATGGGCCGAATATATTTATCATATTGGATGGATTGATAAGTAGTGTAACAAATAACCAAGGGAATAAATAATATTTGTTTACGTATTCATTTTAATTAGAATGTTATTTATATGATGATTATATCGGAATCGGATTTTTTTATGATTTGGAATGTGGGCTATTGCTAAATATTGTAACATTCATGGATAGGCCTACACTTTGTCGATGTTAGAGATCGCTCTAAAAGAAGCAATGCCAGACATAAATTTGATTTTGAATGTTCCAATGTATCTCAATTTATAATTATACGCGTCGCATACTGATCGTCTCGTTTTTAATATTAATTTAAAACTAATATAATAGTATGATCAGCATATTTTTGTTTTACATTCAAATTAAAATATATATTTTTTAAATTCCGAATTAAACACAAATACTAAATATTAATTAGTGAATAAAAAATAATAATGAAAAGAAACGTGTGAAATATATTGTAAGTAACATTTTGAAAGTATTTCCAACATACTCGCGGAATAGTGAATAAGCTTGTGGTATACTCCGAGGTAATCTTAGTCTATTTTTGTTATTCAGAATGAACGGCTTCCTGACGCCAGAACTGAATTATTGATTTTAACAAAAATTACTTTCTAAATAAATAACCTTGTCTTGTCCAGCTACGTTTGATGTTATTTTCGGTATGATTAATATTTTGAAGATACACACTAAAATGATATCTCGGCCGTTCGAATAATGTATAGAATGAACGTTAGAATTGAAAGTATGGATTTAAAATATCAGGTGGAGTGGAATATGATTTAGAACTGGACTCTCGTTTAAAATGATATTTTGTTAAGCATTTTAAAAATAAAATATTTGTTTAGGCTATTCTGATAGTAAAACTGGCAATTCTCCTTATAGGAAGTATGCACGGCGAGTTATGTAGATATTATTATATCTATGACCACCAAGGTTTCTGAGAACACCATTTATCCTCGTCATTCCTACAATGTGTACTGGAAAATATGATGAAGAATTTTACCATACAGCTGCAAAACAGTAGAACAACCTCCCATCCGGTATTAAAAGATCCGAATCCTTGAAAGTCTTCAAATTAAAACTCAAAACCTGGGTGAAATGTATTTCTCCTATACAGCTGCAAAGGAGAGGAACATTAACCTCCCACCCGGCATTAAACTACGAATCCCCGCAAGTGTTCAAAGCCAAACTCAAAACCTTTCTATTTCGTCAAACCTTCTTTTCAGACAGTTTACTTGTACCCATATCCTAATTTTGTTTTTATTTTTATCTTTCCCTGCTTATTTTGCGCATAGAACATGTTTATACATGGATTATATCGCTATATACATATTCTAGTGGCTAGTATTAGTAGTAGGCCTATACATGTAGGCTACTTTAACTTGATTCAAAGGAAGGAGTATTTATTATGACTATCATCTAGACATGTCTATAAACGTAGACACTATGTACCAATATCATAGATTTAATATAATTTAATCAAATGTAGAGAATATATATTATAGATTATTATAACTCAATAATATAGGTAGACTAACACAATGCTAGTATTATGTTAATATGATTTGGTCATACATGATTGTTGACTAACAGACTAGCATTAGAATATATACTAGACTATAGCTTAACTCAATCATATAGATAGATTAACACATAGTCCAATAGAGTATATTCAGATTAATACAATTTAATGATACATGATTGTAGGCTAACAAAATATATTTGAAAATTATATAAATTACTATTTATATTGAAATCATATACGATAATCGATTAAAGTTATATTCGAAAATAATATTGATTGCAATACTGTGGTTGAATTGAATTAAAGATATATAATTTGCATACTTACACCAATACTAATTGTAAGTTAAAAGGAAATAAATATCATGAGAACTAAGGAAACAAATATAATATGAAACTATCACGATGTCAAATTTAAAGAAACAATTTTATTTTCAAATAGTAGTGAAAGTGAATTTGTATTTTAAGAATAATTTGAGTTGACCGACTTGACAGGAAGGGACACCGCTCTATGATTACAACAAAGTTATAAACGAAGTTGTAAAAATTATGAAATATGAAAATATAGATAATGTGCTTCTATAAAATATTGTTAAAGTGATATCAATCGCCAATAGTTCGTTAACACCTGTTGTGTAATAGTGTCAAGCTATCCCAATTTCACGACTAAATAACATCAATGTTGCACATAAAAAAATATATTTGAGATCGCTCTATCATATAAAGACATTCCATCAATTGCTCATGTCAATAGATAGCATACGAAGAACAACACACCTTTGTATTTAATTAATACGTAAATTGATTAGTCTAATTACTTAATTAATTAAATATTTTAATTACATTACTATTTCATTACTTTGAAATTATTAAGAATATAAATATACCTGAAGATTAAGTTTGTTGAAAATCATAAAATAACTAGTCTTCGTTAAGGAGATTTGGTTCAATATTTAAATAATAGTATTAGCGGAAGCACCACTCGTACACATTACACTACACGCAACAAACGGTAGACTTGGCATTTTCTACATCTATTTAAAGCAGTAATGTAATTAACACTTGTAAACATGTTGAACGAATTTGGTGAATTACCTTAAATGAAATTTGATTTGTGTAACAAGAACCGCAATCCGGCGTGTTCAGTAGCACGTTGACTGTTAAGAAATACCTCTCCGCGCGAACTACACGCACACTCAAGTTTACTAGCTTATAAACTAAATTAATCCTTTATTTAATACCACTCAAAACAAATTCCATTTAGTTTAAGTCAAGCTTTCGTTGGGAGCTATTGGTTATATTGTGTTATTTGATTGTCGACTTTTCCGCGCCCTGTCGCTTTCTACCACTATCAAGTTTGCGTAATGTAATTCTGGCTTGTAAATTGAAGAAAATAAGATAAAATGGATATGAGATAAGGACAGAGGGAAATTAACAATTGGATTATTGCGACAAAGGCAGTCCACCGAGTGTTTTGTCACATATGCGCTTCCGCCAACCTCGCCGACGCTAAATGCCGCAAATTGTTCACAATCGGAATATTTATCTAATTTTCTGACAATTTTCTTGTTTATATTAATTTTGTTCGGTAAATAAATAGAAAAACTTCGACCGCGGCGAAAATTATGCAAACTGTGTATCTCTACATTTGGTAATCCAATTTTCTCTCAATCAGTCGCGCTAAGTAGACGACGGTAACACAGTTAGGGCCTCCTAAAACAATTTTCCTCGCCCAAATCTTATTTTCACGGGAATCGCTTTCTCAATATAAACTGAACAAGGCGTTTTACTTACCAGAAGGGAAGACTGGCGGCTGAGGGTGCTCACGGGGTCGGGGAACCATGGAACAGCTACCGGACCCCCCAAGACTCGGGTTGGCCACGGTGGGGAAGGTACGCACCCCGTTGTATCGGTACCCCTGCCCCATTTGGGCGAAGGGACTCGTGTCGCCGTAGGAGCAGGGGATGTTGCAGTTCTGCAGAGTGGCATCCATTCCGGGTATGCCACAGTTGGCTGTGTCGAAACTGGATTGGTTTAGGTACGGGTAGTCCATGATTCAAGGCTGCCACACAGGAAGGGAGTGAGACACGCACTGACAACAATTATTAGGAATATGAAATTTTTATGGTGGAGAATATTGTTGATTTCTTGCGTGTGTCAGTCTGCTAGGAGTCCTGTTTCAACAGATTCAATTAGATGGCGGCTGTCGGGCAAAAAGGATGCTCAGCTAAATTCTATCTGTCGGCTATCTAATTTGGCCTCGGCTCGGATAAATGATCATCAAGTTTAGAAAGTGAGAAATTTACTAAGTCCGGTGCGCTTATGTATGCGCGCCTAATTAAATTATAATGTGCTTCAGATATGAAATGGCCAGGCAAACGGAAGCAGCCTATTCGCCGGCTAGAGTGACGTAGCGACAAGGGCGACTTGAAACCGCCCCCTTCCGTTCTTTTTCCCCTCCCTGTATAGAGCAACACGCTGAGGCAAGGCGAGGGGGACGGGACTCGGGGAAATAGAAGGGAAAAAACTATTAATCCGTAGAAGCAGAACCTTGTGTTTGTTTCAGTTATAGCGCCACCAGGCAAGACAATGAGGATATTTGGTAAAGCTTTGGCACTTAGCGCGCATTGGCTGTATGTTCTGTTTCCCTATGTACCGCCATGATGAAATAATAACAGTTTCAGATGGCATGGAGATTGTCCGGTATTCAGAGACGAGTAATTTCTCGACAGTCACATCTGGGTCTCGATGTCTTGAATTAACTCGCAGAGATTCGCGTAAAATCAAAACAACAAATATTTTCTCTCATATTCACTCTTTCAATTTATTTTGATATAATTATTTTCCAACCACAAAAGTCAAACTAAAGCAGAATTCCGACATACGTTAAATAAAAAAATAGTTCTCAGATTTTGGGGGTATTATTTTTACTCATCTGAATGAAACAATAATTATACGGAAATGTACAATAAGAACAGGTCTTCCACGACTAAATATAATATTATATACATATCAGAACTGCCAGCGTTGTAGTAATTGACAAATCTTATCACTCGTAATTTTATTTTCCTAACTCCTCTACAATGATTAGTGTAAGACGCGTTCCCCTCGGTCTTTGATAGAACCGATCAGGTTTTATTAAATAACTTCTCCCGTTGCTAACACAATCAAACCGCTTAGGCTTCCAGTGCCGAGGCTATACACAGACAAAGTAACAGTATTGTAATGATTAGCTAATTAACCCACACCATTACAACACATTTACCATGCAAATGAAGTTTGTATCTTCAGTTTCTTAATGGGACAAGATGGTATCACTCCGCGAATCTAATTCATCGTGTTAGTATTTGTGTTGAAAAGTTGAGGTTTCCAAAATCTGATAACATTCTGTAAACTATGTTAAGAGAAAGTTAATGCGGGAAATTAGTTAAAGAGCGTTCAGGGCACATAAGCGAAGTATCATTTGATTAATGGCGACGATCCCTCAACGTATTTAAATGGCTATTGATAAATTAACTTAATTCACAAATATTGTAGAATTAAAACAAACAACGATGCTTTGTGTCGTTGGTTTTTAACCGTACCTATACAACGAAACAAAACATCGTTTTTTTTAATTTTACAAAATATTTATTTGCGAATGCAGTCAATTTAGTACAGTATTTATAATATCCATTTAAATACGTTGTAGATACATTCTACTAGTAAACTGTCAGGTAGCTATAGAATTCATTTTAAAAGAATACGGTTACATACTATTCTACCTGATACATGTTAAATTAAGCATTTTTTCGCTGATGGTATGTTTAGATAAAGTCTATTGCCGTAATTTAGTTTGTTTTAGAATATAAACATGTCATTGTTTGCATTCTAAAAATATCAAATAAATACTTAACCACGATCATAATCTAAAAAGGAAAGTTTGAAAGATTGCGATTTTTCAATTATTTATAAATGTCCTTATAGAACATGTATAAGACGTTAAATCATTTAATAATTAGTAATACTATTTATATACTGAATTTTCTTGTTACACTATTACGAAAAGTATTCCTTTAGTGGGGCGGGTTGTTTTAACATACAGTTATACTGCGTGGTCATCATTTGGTTTAAAACGTACACACTGTACGGTTATCTATAACTTCATATGAAATTCAAACCAATAACGTCCGATTAACAGCCCATTACAATATGCTAGTAATTTAAAATCTATTGAACTCACATGGTGTACAGATGTGCATCGGTTTTCATCGCAACCAGAATCATATTAGGCTATATCGAAAGAAAAAAAATCAAATCCTAAACATCTAATCAAATATCAGTCACTTCTCTACAACTAGCCATTTTTAACATGGCCGTTTTGTTACCTTAACAATGATTTAACATAGTCGTTTGTTTGCAGTCTTGGATAAACGCTCACTCATTACTATACGGTAATCTAGTACTAGCAGAACAGGTCAGACAATTACATGAAAATAATAAAGTGGGGATTTTGAAATGATTAACAGAAGCGATAGCAAAAATCAATTACGGGGCGAACTAGACAGATCAGGGGATGTTCGGCTAGTTCTGTGGCTCCGAGAGAATACCATCTGGCCATCTTCAAGTCGACATTTCACGGAGGGGGAGGGGGAAGGGGAGGAGAATATCAGGCTATGGTTCTGTGAGTCATGTACCCCCCTTTTATCCCCCTCCTACCAAACCCCCCCTTTCTCGTGGCACCACTAACACTTATATATATATATATTGTTTTTAAACAAGAAAATTGATAAATAAAGTAATGATATAAACAGAAAATTAATAAAGTAGTGATATACCATGTAAGCAAGAACATTGAGAGAAAGAAAGTAATAATATAACAAGAACATTAATTAAGAAAGTAATGATATAAGAAGAACATAAATAAAGGAAGTAATTTGGTTTTTTTTCTAGTATAGGCCTAATACCTTTTAATAAGTTGTAAGTGTGTGAATTATTGCTTGACATAGCTGCGGGAATCGTTCACCATTATTGAAAAATAAATGGAAATAATAAATGCAATATTGTTTTCATTGAATTGAAACTTGTTTAAGCATATTGCATAGAATAAATTTGCATCGGAAATGATCCATGAAATAGTTTTACCAATATCGTAATCGCTAATCGGACGAAACTTTAAGAAGCAGTCGTTACGAAAGGAGTTGAGATATTAACCTGTGAAGTAGTTTGTTTACTTCACTTCAATTTATTTTCTTAAATATTACTCCAACGGGACCATTCCATCAGCAACATAATACAAATTATGTAAAATCATATTACATTATTATTTATCTAACTGTGCACCATACTATATTTCATTTTATATGAACTACAGTATTGAAAATAGTAAACTACAAATATTCACATATAAAATCGTGTTTAGTGTTTCAAGAATGACATTTTCATCCTCTTTATTTGAGTTAAACATATAGCATCAATAATTATAATAACAATAATAATAACATTTATGAACACGTATATATAATAATACGTCAAATGCACTATCATATAAACTGGGAATACGGGTCAGAACAGTTGTAGTACAAACGATTGTAAATCAACTTTTAGGAAACGCTGGGTCCACTGCATGAAACACTCTTATCGCTACAATTCTTGAGAATATGGTTAGCTAAAACTAGTGTAGCGATACCAGTGGTACGTGCAATCAGAATTACATCTCTAGCGGACCCATTAAACTCTTTAAAGCAACAATTCAATTCAATTGTATTTATTTTTTACCACTATCAGTGGTATACTAGACAAATATATAAATATTAATACAATACAAGTGTTCAAGATGATGGATGCACATATAAATGTGTTTTACTTTAACGTGTTCATAATTAAGGATATAAATGGAGATATTTCTTTTAACTGATATACTTTTTACGGCACATTGTATTTTTATATGTAATCAGAATTAACCATTTAATGTTAGCAGGTACAATATTGTGTCTATGGTCAGAGAAGGTAGTGGAACTCATCTGAAATAGCAGGAGATTTATGTACGTTCATGTCTAGGAACCCCAACGGGGCCCAAAGGGTCCGAGATTAGGAAACTTTTCTGAGTACGATTTCATGCTCAACTCTAGGTTTTGTTCACAAATCTCCATATAAAATTTGAGCTTGAGCATGAAATCGTACTCAAAATGGTTCGTAATCTCTGGGCCTACTACTCTCAAACTCCTTTCTCTCCCTGTGGAAATATCATAAATTGTATAACAATCTTTTAACTTAGCACCCCCACAGTCCTGCCCAAGATGTGATGCTTTCTCCGTGACCATAGCAGTTCTAGAAGATGACACTTTCCAGAAAGCACCACTTTAAAATGAACACATAACAGTCTGCTGGAGTCACGTGGATTTGTCAAGGTGTCGCACGTGCAATATGGCGCGTCCCGTGTGTGCGCAAGGTGTTCGAAGCATGTCGGCTTCCATGATGTACGATGAGGGCACAGTAGTTGGCGCATTTCCTCTCCAGATCAGCGCCCTCTTGTGATCAAATGCGACACCCGTATTATCTCCCCTCTCCACGGGATGGCCAGGGCCCCGTTCCTCAGAACAGATGTAACTACTATTGAAAGCAATTCAAAAACTTCATACTATTTTTTGTATCGTATGTAAGTCTGGGTATCATTTCACAACGCTCTCTTATCCGCTACGAGACCATAGCGATCTCTTTGCAATGTATTAGCTATCGGCAAAGAAAGCGTTATGGTCTTTTATTGGACAAGAGAGCTTAGTGGAAGGATACCCTGGGGTGCGTACAATAGAGAATACGTATTCATATGTATTCATATGTATTGCTACAGAAGCCGTTCAGCAACACGT
>JAUTBX010113643.1:0-11672 GCA_032361465.1 Lepetodrilus tevnianus | reverse complement strand
CATTGAGTTCATGCGTCGTAAATAAATAGTTCATTGGATTCAAATGAAATATGTCTATATAAAACATCAAATAAAGGCACAAGCTACTTCCGGTGCTAGTAATCATTGTTTTGAAAACCTCAATAATTGCTGAATAATTCCGAAATTCCGTATGTATTCAAGCACAACTTCAATATATGTATATTGTTAAAAACATTCGCCATTTTAAAAAGTGGAAAATGGTATTTAAATGCCAAAAGATTCCATTCGAAAGCTTCAAAATAAACGTTAGTATGTAAATGTACAAACACGATCATCGCAGCTTATTTCTGTATAAATACAAATAACGAATTAGGCTAAATACTTGTTGAAGGCGTGGAATCATAAGAATAGATCTGCAATCAATCTATTAATGCCCATTGATCAGCCGTGTTATTATCACATTAGGCACCACATTCTTGTGAAGTCATTTGTAACGTATTTGTTTCATTCTACCCCAGCCTGCCATTCCTTCCTATTGTTACATGCCTATAGGGAAGGTGTAGGTCTTTCCCTCTGTCAGTACTCACTGTACTCGGGTATCACAGCTTGTATCTACCTTGGCCTCGTGCCAGAGATAGAAATCTATAATTCATACATATATTTATATTTATTTTTTCCAGACAAGGAGATCGTCGAGATTCGCTGCCACCTCGGTATTAGCTGGATCGCCGTGAACCCAGCCCTCTACTGAATGCTTGGAGAGGCGATGAAAGCGCTCCACATACAACTATACCAAATGAAATACAGAACGTTTTCACAGTTCGTATTGTGACGGGTGTATAAGTTAAGTCGGCACCCCTCCACCCCTCGGCCCGTCGGTCGTAAAGCTCTCTTGTGGTTTAAGCCAACGTAAACAACGGCATGGGGGACGCGAGACATAGCAACATCAAGCCTCGGCCTCTGGGGGAGGTGACGGTGGATTCAGTCTATTTCGATCTGCCGTATCGCTTATACGTCGCGAAACGAGCCGCAGCGCAATGCTTCGGGCTCGGCATGCGCAGTCTTCATGACAGTTTAGCAACCACAGCCAAGCTGAGATCCGCGGCAGCATCTACGGGCGCCAATTCGCAGCCGCCGACGAACAGGAAGTCGTTGAACGCGCACACGCAAGGCGCTTCCGGCGCGTCTGCTCTGAACTTGGTCTCGCAGCTCGTCACTCCGATATCGAGGACATTCTCAATTCCTCAACCCAGGAACACGACTTCGCACGGCGGTCTTCTGAGAATCAACACCGCGCCGTCGGGGTTCGGGAAAGCGGTAAAGCAGATGGGCGATCCTTGCCCTAGTCCTGTGAGTAGCATGGACAGTGGTGTCGCCGATACGAGCATCTCTTCTGTGAAGAGTTCTAAACAGGCGTGGAACTGGCGGGAATATAAGCGTCAACTCTCCAACGTCAGGAGGAAGGAGATGTGTCGTCGGTTAAACGAAGTATCCAGGTGTGACGTCGTGGACATGTCCACTCCGGAGCACGGCGGGAATCCGGTCACGATCATTTCCCAGGTGCGTCAACGGGAACGAGAATACGACGACCTGGTTACTAGAGCGGACAAAATGCTTCAAAGGAAGAAAACCCTCCCTTCCGTGTTCATAACGAAACAGAAACGTCCCGGAAGTCTGATAAAAGACATGAACGTGTTCAGCAAGACCCTCAAACGGAAATCCGGAGTACACGTCGGCGCCATAGACGACGTCGTTGTCGGCAGGGGCATCGACCAGGGCGACAAACCAGACGAGCAGCAGAACTCGGAATCGGCCGGGTGGAACAGGTACATCGACTTGACAAAGAGGTCCAACAGTGAACTCGGCACGGGGATGCGGGTCGCTCCGGGGATGCAGGACTGCAACACGAGACTGGGCAGCGTCAACATCAGACTGACAACGGCCAGTGGTGTCACCCAAACTGACCGGTCATACTCCAGCGAGACGCGTCGCCAGAAGGTCGTCGCCCTCCAGGGCAAGTCCCTGCCCAAGCTGTACACAGGGCGCCCAGGTAGAGACTGCGCGACTCCGGTTGTCAGCTACTCGGCACGGAGCGACACACGGCATCCGCAAGACGTGCAGCTCCTGAGGGAGATCAACGATAAATGTGATAGGCTCCAGAAGCAGATCTCCTCCAGTCTCACCGTGGCGGACAAGACGTGGCCTCAGCATGGACAATTCACGACCCACAGGCCGGGCTTAGTGCCCGGCGGCTCGAACACGCATCAGAGACGACAACCGGTCCACGTTATATACCGGTCGTTTCAGAAGATGCGTTACTCTAAACCGGAAGTGACAACTCGGCATAACAATGCGACGGTGACGGGGGGTAATAACGTGCACGCGGGTGAACATCCTGAGGAGTATTCTCACGGTACATGTGAACAAGGCGAGGAGTATTTTGAGGATAATGATAAGGTTAGTCGTGATACGTGTAAACTCTATGAGGAGTATGTTGAAGATAAAGTCAATCATGGCACTTGTGAACAAAGTGAGCAGTATCCTGCCGATGAAGTTAAGGTTGATCATGACACATGTGAACAAACTGAAGACCATCTTGCGTACGAGGCCAATGCTTATCATGGTGCGTGTGAACAAAACCAAGCCGAGGTTCGCCATGACACACATAAACACAACGAAGAATACTTTGAAGATGACGTTAATGCCCGTCTGTCAGATAACGGCGAACACAACGATGAAGACAATGATGAAAACAGCAAAAACTACAAAGAAGACGAAAACAGCGACTGCGAAAACGACAACAGAATGGCCATCAGAACCTTCCACCTGACGGAGCTTGACGACACGGACTTCACGGACTCGGACACGGAAGACGAGGTGGACTTACGTATGCTGCCCGATGCAGAAGAGGTAGAGGTGAAGCCCAGAGCGCCGCTCAGACTGTTCGACCCAACCAAACAGAAATCGGGGGCGGCCAAGTTTCAAGGCCCGTCCTCGAGGATATCAGACGATGAGTCCGGAAGCCAGTTCCACATCGTGAACGGGAATGCTCCCATATGCGAGAAGGAGGCGTACAAGATCCTCAAAGCGCTGGACAACGACGTCTACGTGGATTTCGAACACCGGAAGTACAAGAGGAGCGGTACCCTGGGCTCCATTGGGAACCCTGACAACCCTAGAGTGCATTTCCTCAAGATCAAAGTGTCTGAGAATAATTAGTGCCGAGTGTGTCTGTAAGTGTGGCACGTGGATTGGTAGTTTCATTCAAATTGGATCCCTTCTACACAAACACATCCGGTACTACGACCGGTATACAAAATAACCCCGGTTTTCCAACATTCAAAACACGTATATGTTTTAATAGTGTTTAAGCACTCGCAAGTGGGATCTATGCAGTATTAAGGCAGTATGTGTCACTATCAGCAGCTTCATTGATCTACCTATTCATTGGATATGCAATACCGGATTTAGTGCGATGATGTCGTAACTGTTCGCAAAATGATTACATGTGACGATTATTGATTGTGACTGCAAAGTATATAGATGTTCCTAAGTCTGGATTTTGGTAGCAGTGTTGCAGAGACTATAGGTATATATGATTAGCAAAGACATATAATTAAATCCAAGTCCAGTTGCTGTGATAAAATAGTTGCGTGTGGAAGACCTTGGTTTGACACTGCAGGTGTGCATCATGACATCGACTCCACCTATTGCTTCTATGTCTTTCTTTCTTTGTGATGGGAGACAGACGTCGTGAGGGTTGAACTGAAGTATTATTTCGCAAGGATCAAATATAGAAAACAATAACAAATAATGTGCCAAAGACCATGAACAAGAAGTCCGAAAGATATACATGTATACAGATCGTGCAATACATTATTAACATTTTTCAGTGAAGATTACTCATTTTGTAAAATTAATATTTCTGCATTAATATAATAACATTAAGCATATATGAACGGTGTAAAGGTTAGTTTATTCGTCAAAGACGTTGTTGGCAATTATTTTCGAATAATTAATTTTCTTTAGATTTTTAAAGCGGTAATTCATCCAGAAAGGTAAAAGAATTATATTTGACATAAAGAAAAAGGAAAGGAAATGCCACCAATGGTCTTTGACAAGGACGAGTTCATTTTTAAATAATAACATATCCAATAAATGAGATAATTTCTGGTTTCATATGAAACGTGGCATTATGTCTTCTATATCACGATGAGGAATCGTGTTTGTGTGTGTGTGTGTGTGTTGTTGGGCGGGGGTGGGGGGGGGGTGTCTGTGTATGTACGTGTGTATGTGTGTGTTTGTATGTTTGTGTATGTGTCTGTGTGTGTGTGTGTATATGTGTGCGTGCGTGCGCGCGCGCGTGTGTGTGTGTGTATGTGTGTGTGTATGTGTGTGTGTGTGTGTGTGTATGTGCGTGCGCGTGTGTGTGTGTGTGTGTGTGTGTGCGTGTATTGTGTCACAGTGTGTATGCAATGAAATACGTATAGTTGTTAAAGATTAGTATTTATAAGTACACGCATGACATGTTCCAATAACACTTTATACTGTAAGGTGGGTGGATCTTCTGAGTACTGGCTCAACTCAGACAATGACATACACTCATATTCATAAACATTTCCCCGGCAGCAGAATCGTTCTATGTATTCACGCCATAGCCTAGGGACAGCAATTTACGTCACGGTTTCAATCGCAGATAAAAGTCTATCCAATAAACACACAAACGAAAAGTGACCAAAAAAATCCTTTCAATTGCTATAATGCGCGTTCACACTGTATACGGTTATTTCCTTTAACGTTCTCCAACAACAGTGGACGTTCTTAGTGATAACTGGCGTATACCTATTTACAGACATGCAATGACATACATTTTCTCGACATGTGACAAGTACTTATAACGTTATACCAGAACGCGTTATCGACAATCATTGGTTGTTATGTGACTGACATCAACAGTAGAATGCAAGCCCGTGGATTGTATGCGTATTTAAATAAAGAATTGCTCACATGATGACCATATAAACCCACCATTTTCCTATTTACCTGTCAAATAGGCTGGGGATCGAATAGATCGGGTTTCCGCTGTTGTATTATAAATAAACCCGTTAACCTATACGTGTGAACAGTTATAATATCCCTCATTCATATAAAGGCATTTATAACGGTAGTATAGTGCATAGGTCACGTGACTCCTTATATGTATTTCTTAAGAAACAGCTTATCTGCAATCTGCAGAGACTTGAGAAACCATTCTTATACTAAACTACGCGAATTTGAATGTGTATACTGTGTAAGTATATACTACGAGACGTTAACAAAATTGCTCGCAAAAAAACCCAATGCAATTGTATTTGAGGTATTACTTTGCACTTACCACAAAGCAATTCAGCTTTGAAAGATGTGGTTGTACATTGTAGATCTCTTTGATACGCTAGACCCTGTCTGACCCACATGTTAATAGAAAACGTTTTAATGATACTCTTGGCACAGTTGTATATTTACATAGACGTCATATCGCGGCCATTCCCTCTATTAAATTTGCTTTAAAGAGTTCAACTGCTGGTAACATTACCTAGATCTAAAAGGATTCATTCTTAACAGAATTACCTTCAACGAGGGTACTGTTGACTTTGAATCATTAAACATGAATTTAGATAATATTAGTTTGTGAGTAAACTCGCAGTCTTTAAATGGTTTATCCAAAATATATGTGTTAATAATATTATGTAGGCCTATAATGGGAAGATTTCTTGTACGGTTACAAATATGAAACGATATATTAAGTAGTTAACCTTTCAAACTACTAGTTTATTCTCATAACAAGGAAAGTTATAATAAGCAGACTTATCAATATAATACTATGTTTATAAAAATAAAATAGTCTTTCAATACTGTATATGAAGTTACTTATAATAGTATGTTCTAAATATATGTTTATGTTCTATATGACTTTGTACTTAAACCTTTGTTCGCATATTTGTTATTCTTTCTAGCCTAACTTTACAAAGGATAGTGTAATTAACTAAATATTATGACTAAGAAAACAAGCACGATACATTAGCATTTAAAGTAAAACAAGTATGCAAGCTTTAGTTTTACCTCTATATTATTGTACTAACTTTGAGATATGCATTGCCATGTGCGTGCATAATCGATCTATTGTTAACACTCGCAGTTGTTCTATGCATTTGCATACATGCGATATTATATGTTACATACGAGCGTGACAGGTAAGCTATACTGTACGCATACGCCATGTTGACTTACATGAGCAATTGCTTTGCACCTTGATCCCTCAATCAATACCTCATTTGTAAAAATATCAGATATGACATCAATACCGTGATCATGTTGTTCTCTTGTAACATTTCAACAAATTACGTAAGCCTATGCCGGTAACGCCTGTCTGAGTGGTACATTAGGTGCAGTCAAAACCATTACTGAGTGCATTTAAATGGTTAATCATCTGGAATTATTAACGTTTAATATTATAAATAACATATGTCGATTCCAGAATTTAAGCGTTTAGTATTTACGCAGGTTTAGGGTGACAAAATAGTGTACATATATATGTGTTTTGTTGGTTAGCTGGATAATCCAATATTAAGATATATTAAGTGTAAAAAGTAATAAACTGGTGTCGTTCAAAAGAAATAGCATACGTTGTCTAACCATAATGTCACTGTATTGAGAACAAGTATATATTTCACTTTGGACGAACCCACGGGATAACGTTATTTATGAATGTCTCAACGAGTTCACAATACTTGTTCTGCGGCTCTTCCTTTCCTGTATTCTTCTGCGCCTGTTCCTTTCCTTTGTTCTGCGGAGTCTCTTTTCCTCTGTTGGGCGGATCTCCCGCTCCTCGCCAAGCCTTTGCCCTCTCCTTATCGCTCTCCACACACCTTCTCCTCCACAGCAAGACATCCTCCCTGTACTTCTCCAGATGCTCCTCCCAGTCCTCCCAATCGCCGTCAACCTGGTCGTTCAGCAGCAGCGACCCGCAAAGACGGATAACCGTCACGCATCTCAGCCGACTCTCCCGGAAGTGGTAGAACCAGTCGATGGTGCGGCGGTACTGCGGCGGAGTTCGGTAACGCGGGGAGGATATCTTCCGGTCGTGTTTGATATGGGCGAACCCATCGAAGAGGTTGACCAACACTTCCTCTTCTTCGTCGTCCTCAAAGAGCAGCACTGTGACGGTTCTTGGGCCTTGGGGACCGCGTTTCTTCGAGATGCGACCGTCTAGGCAAGGTTCTTTGCATGAAGGCCTGAAGCACGAACAGAAGGTGTTGTTGTTCTGATTTTCGTGAGGAACGAAAGTAGAGGTATGCTCCATTCTTTGAGGAATGAGAGTAGAGGTATGCTCCATTCTTTGAGGAATGAGAGTAGAGGTATGCTCCATTCTTTGAGGAATGAGAGTAGAGGTATGCTCCATTCTTTGAGGAATGGGATTAGAGGTATGTTCCATTCTTTGAGGAATGAGATTAGAGGTATGCTCCATTCTTTGAGGAATGAGATTAGAGGTATGCTCCATTCTTTGAGGAATGAGAGTAGAGGTATGCTCCATTATTTGAGGAATGAGAGTAGAGGCATGCTCCATTATTTGAGGAATGAGAGTAGAGGTATGCTCCATTCTTTGAGGAATGGGAGTAGAGGTATGCTCCATTCTTTGAGTATTACTGCTGGATATCTACTTTTTCTGCTTACGTCTTCATTTGCATTCAGGTTATACTATAGCCAAAACATCCAGATTACATAAAATGTAGTTTGAACTATTCAGGTATATCGTCAACGGTACTAGATCTAGTCATAGAGTGTAAGTCCTTTATAAGCTATGATCTAGTGTATTAGAATCAAGTGGAGATGTCCAATCGACAGCAATGTTCCATAAAGGTAGTCGTCGCTCACCGTTTTTAGTAATTTTGGACCAATAACTTTTTCCACCCAAAATTCATTCTCATGTTCAAGTATATTGGCACTGGCAAAATACAATCCACACAAGTCTACTTTTTCTCACAGGTGGAATCTAGGGACTTCAACCCGTTGGTTTGCCAGTTCCATGTGAATGATGACGTCATTAACAATGGGAGATAACGTCTTTGTAATTATTACAATGTCTGCCGCAACACATTTCCATATCAACGCGCCATGATAATAACACTTGCACCGCATCAGTCGATACCGGTGATCCACCGATGACGTATATGACACAGTATGTCACAAATACACACACCCTAGGCTTATACTGACAGCTCAAATAAAGTTCAAAAAGAAAGCTAACAGATGAGGTCTATTCCCCGGGGCCCGGACTCAATTCCCGGCAATCTGATTGGCTCAGGTAGTTAGGGTTCGGGTTAGAAGAAAATCATATTTTGGATCATGTGAACCAATCAGATTGCCGGGAATTGGGTCCAGGTTGTGCTTCCAGGCAATATATCGTATATATCACAGAGGAAGACATAGCGATTTATCGATGCAATGTTCTTATCACTCCGGCCAATGGATCTGTATCCTCTCCACTCCTTCGGTATAATCCTGTAGCTTTCAGTTCCAGTGCTAAAAATATTAATCTTCACAATACCATATTAATAATTGTGTAAATATCACAATTACTTTTATGTAAAACAGAGTTTTAGCGCATGGGCTAATTAATGGCTTAGCTTAACTGTCTCCCAGCTGGATTAGGATTAGCCACTAGAACATCTCCTGTGGCCTCTACCATGGAGAGGGTTAAATACGTGCAGTTCCTGTAGATTGACGAGTTTACACCATGTCGGTACCATTGGACATTCAGTGACACTCGGATTAATATTCTTTGAACTCTGGCGAGGGATGAATAAATAAGTACATCGTCCATTTAATTAATATGTGAACAGCATTCCCAAGAGTCTCCCAATTGTAATAAAACCTTCTGATGTACATACATAGATATATAGATAAGACAAAAATAGATCTATATAATTAATAAGTTATATAAGAACAGGACCCGAGATTACGATACATTTTGAGTATGATTTCATGTTTAAGCTCCATTTGTAAATAAATCTTTAATTTGAGCATGATATCGTCAAACATACAAATATTATTAGAATGTAATTAATATTTAGTTGATGCCCAAATTGAGAGATAATTTACTACTAGTAAATTCAGCGAATTATTTATGATGTTGAAGTGTGTTGACAGGCTAGTATGGAACTACATATATTATACGAAACTTCAACCACTATACTATTGAAGTTTCCGTTTTCCAAAAATCTTTCCACCACTGATCAGTGAAATAAAGGGAACGTAGCGCTATATCATTGAAGGTATGTGCAAGCAAACATTTAGAGTTATGTCCCCCTGCATGAATATAATAAAGCAAAAACAGTGGAGATTTGTCAAACACACAGCAGCAGAAACCTTTTATACAGCAAACATGGTTTTATGTATGTCAAGTGAATGTACTTTGCAGTTGGAGCTAAGAATTAATCTAGTCCAAAACAACCATAAATATCTGTGATATTATGCCTTTAATTGATATCTTCTTACCATCTTGTATGATATCATTATCTGGTTTCTAGTTGAATACATGTGTGGACAATTTCAGAGGAGTCAGAAATAGGCAAGTTTTTATCTGGACAGATCAGTGACAGATAATCCAGAGTATTCATCATACAGTAGTTTAATAACGGACAATGCTTCATCAACACTAACAACTTATAGTGGTGAAAACAATCTGTTTATTCAGACATAACAAAACTTTCAAACAAATAATAATAATCATGATTAGATGTAACATTAATAGACAAGTATCTAAATAATAGATTTTTATAAATGTTACTTTCTGCACTTTCATACACAAGTAAGCTTCTAAAAATATCTATATGGCCATGTTTCAAATTGATTCACAACAGTGACCTTGGTTAACTCCTATTTGTTTTAATGATATAAAATATACCATAAAACATATACCGGTATCAAAAGTCTTAGTATGTATCAATAATTTAAGAATATAAAATGTACATTTTGTCTTTGTTTTTCTTCAGGAAGACATGTTATCTTATTAACTAATACAGTAATCAAATCTTCATGATTAAAATACAAAAGTAAAAAATATTTGTATTAAAATATTAGTTTCCAAACTTAAGAAAAAAAACACAGAATTATTACTACCCTTCTCCTTCAAATATTAGTGTAATTAAAAAACATGTATCACATTTCTCATAATATATTATAATACCAGTTGCACCTGCACCGGTCAATTTCAACAATCACCAATGCAGTTCTTTTATCCTACATTAACATGGCACTCCGAGAGACTACAAAAACACACACTAGAATATTTAAATTAACTATATCACACTCATTCACTAATCATTCTAACATTCATCAAATATCATGGCTTCTTTGTGTAGTATTCCCATGGTTTCGGCAGTTCTTCCTGAAAGTAGAATAGTCATTATGTATTAAACTATCGGTAGCTTTCGTCTCAGAGTTACCAGTTCAGGGCTCCAGATTAAAATTTTGAGTTACTTGCCCACAGAGCTAGTCAGGGCAAGTCACAATGGCCCCAAAGGTGCTAAATGTTAAAAATTAGGTTGCCCGCAGTGGAATTAACTTGCCCCTGTACTTCGGGCATAAGCTATTCCAGAGAACTGGACCCACCTTCTCAAACTATAAGGAAAATTCATGACAAGAAGATATGAATCATGGTTAGTCACCTTATGTTTGATAAAGGAGAGAAATGAGTTCCAGAAGAGAGTTATTATAGAGACATAGGCCACTCGGTATCGCGTCGGCAGGAAGTAGAAGTTGATGAACTGTGCGGGTGGCCAAACCATCCAGTCTGCCTATAGACAAATAACAAAACATGTTTAATCTGCATACATGTTACTTTGAAGTTAATGATCATTATATGCCTGTGGTTAAATATAAATTACGACACTATTGTATGACATTACAAGTACTTTATGAATTGTTTCATTAAGTTATCCAATGTGACATAATGTGCATGTCATTTAAGAAATTACCTACCATCATTTTATCATCATGGTTGTTCACTGAAGTATGAATGATTTGAAAGTGCTAGTTAAACTTGTGTGAATGTCCGAGCTTGTGACAATGTTTTCACCAGAGTTTAATCAGCACTTTCAAATAGTTCATATTTCAGTTAACAACCATAAAATGACGGTGTATTTCTTACATTATACTTAGAAATTTGTTTGTTGAATTTCTAATGGCAGTGATAATTTCATAAACCATGGCAAATTAAATACAATCAAACTGACATGTTCTGAAAATAGTTGTACTTGCCTGGGAAAGATAGTCGTACCAGAATAAAAGTAATGACTATAGTTAAGTAGTGACCTTTGACCCATGAAAGATGTTCTGCACTTACTAGATAGATAACGAGGAATTTCTCCCTCACTTCGTTGACGCAGTCTTTTATAGGGTGTCCTTCTAAAGCACTAATTCCTATAAAAACAATAAAAACTCATGATAATAATATTCAATATTAAAGGCCATAACTATTTTTCTTTTTAAAAGTGGAAAGAATCGGGTCGGTGGATCCATAAACCAGGGATGGCTTAATCAACTAACATTTAGTTTAGTATTCAGTGATTCAGCTGCAATAAATTTTGTTTCAGTCAATTGTCCCAAATGACTCAAATTGAGTAAAAAAGTTTCGGACATTTGGTAATAATATATGTATTTTAAACATTGCC
>JAUTBX010113532.1:0-11674 GCA_032361465.1 Lepetodrilus tevnianus | reverse complement strand
ATCGCAACATGTATCCCAACATGTTGCCGAGATGTTGATAGTGTAGACGGGTCCTAAATTCATGTATCGCAACATGTCTCGCAACATGTGTCCCAACATGTTGCCGAAATGTTGATAGTGTAGACGCTGCTTTATGGTAATGTTTTCGCACATCTGTAATACTATTGGCATATTCACGAGAATCAATTTGAATGGATATGCTATCGTGAATATCAGTAGCTGCTGATACATAATACTTATTTGTTCTCAGGCGTTAATCACGATTATGTTGCGGTAATGTTATCACTTCCAGTGTGATACTTTATATATTATGTGCATAATCATGATTTCGTAAACTACGTACTATGCGATATGACACGATACTATAAACATTCAGGGGTGCCACGATTCGCCTATCTCGCGATACCAGGCCCACGATACGGTACGTATCGCGATTACTTTTTAATGAAGTTTGGCAAGATTTTCAGTAATCATGTTGTATGAATGTAATTATTTCTTAAACTATCCAGTACAAATAAGTCAGTCATGAAGAGAAACTTTGAAAACAATATGTTTTGTTAATACAATACTTAAAACCCTTGTGAAAAGTACTGAAATCTAACTTTAAACTCAATAAGAGCGGACATAACCTGTTAAAATCAGGAATATTATGAAAACAGATTGATCTAAACATGTATTTTAAAATCGAGACTGAATCGCGTATCACGATATAATAGGTAAAATCGCAATGCATCGAAGCATCGGTGAATCGTGACAGCCCTAATAAACATGATCCAGAAGCACACACAGCTCTATTTTATATAACAACAAGTTTTAAATCTAACACTTCATCCAGCAAGTACTAATAATGTGTATAAATAACATATACATCTATGTACGTTGACAGAATAACAAATAGTGACATAATACTAATATGTATGTATACTGTGGTAATGTGATGATGACGATGATGATGATGACGACGACGACGACGCTAATGATGAAGATGATGTCATGATGTCATGATGATGATGATGATAGTGTCATGATGATGATGATGATGAACGATGCTGCTGCTGCTGGTGGTGATGATGATGATGATTTTGACGACGACAAAGACGATGACGATAATGATGATATTGATTATGATGAGGATGAAGATGAGGACGAGGATGGTGGAGATGATGATGAAGATGATATTTAATACTGATGATGATATTGACGATGAGCGTTATCATAGTGGTGCAGATGGTGATCTATCCCAAATGACAACATACGAATGACAATAACCACAACGTGTAAAGCTCGCGGGACTGAGCGGACTTTATTGACACAGATAGGCATACTCAGTACCATCCGTTCAGTGATACTTGACTGATCTGTGCAGCTATTTCCCCACACCTGCTGCTAAATGCGGAGTTGTCGTGCGCAATAGTGGAAGAATCCGGACAGTAACTGAAGTGGTAGATTTCTATTTTAAAAATATAAATTCAAGAACGCGCCATGGGACTTGCAGACAACCTTCAAAAGACGCATTTGCCAAACAGGAAGTGCACCCGGCCTGGCATCTGTGGAGAGGCGGTCGGTGGAGTAACGGTATCGAGTTCAGACTTTGACATCTCATAGTTCTGTCAATCATCAGATCATTTTAATATTCAATACTTTAATTAGTAACGTATAGTTCCTTTTGATGTACACGCTGAACCAATTACATATTTACGATAGGATCAACCATTTTAAGATTACAACGACAATGAACATATCGACTCAAACTCCTGAAAATTAATATATACGGTGGGATGAAACGTAAGATAAGCACGCGCACACGCGCACACGCGCACATACACCATACATGCAATCATACTCAGGCACGAACTCTCTCTATCGGCCTCTCTCTCTCCCAACACACACACGCACACACATACACACACACACATACACATACACACACACACACACACACGCACACACACGCACACACACGCACACACACACACACGCTCAAGTATAGCTGACAGTTAATTGTAGACAGTTCTTAACGAATTCAGATGCATAGGCTGAATCGACTGTCTTTCATGATGTTCACTAGTTCCACTTTATACATGTGTGCACGTAACAAGAGCAAGTTACTAGATGATTGGCGCCCACAAGGAAACAATAAGCTGTAGTAAAACATAGTAGTAGTTCACTAAATATCTTACACGGATGTGGTGTTGCCGTAATACGTTCACTCGTGATAAAATATAGTATACAAAGAATGTACCAATAATTGTAAACACATGTGTTTTTTTCTTTGATTTCTACATTGCTGGGGAACTGATCTTTGGAATGCAGGTTGTTTTGTGGTATTTGAATAACTGAATCAGTAGTAAATACGTTAACACGGTAAATACGTTAACACAGTCGTCTATTGGATTTGAATTGGTGGTTTATAACCTGCACGATTGTGATACCCATATTAAAATAATATCCAAATGTAACTTCTATCAGAAATAGAATGTCAACTTGGGAATTGGATCAGATGGTCATTTGGTAATAAGTATTATCCAAAATACACCTTTGGTGCAAATAGGATAGATATGACCAGTTAGTCAGACCTGGGAAGTCTAGTGGGTGGTCACTAATAAGCTCACAGTTAATACCGGTATGATGATCTCTACGTCAAATATTGCTTCCTGGTGCCAGAGAATACCACGAGAACGCAAATAGACTAATACATGTATAATGTCATCTGGTAACCAACTTGTAAATGGCAATGCTGCAATAGATGTATCGCTGCTATTATATATAACTGACAATGCAGATGTAACAACTGTTCAAACTGTATAAAAATATCACTGCTGTACAACTGTATATTCACAAGAACACGCGTTTTACATATACTTATTCTTTATAGCAAACGAAACTAGCTTTATGCACACGTAAATGTATACTCCTTCCTTTCATTTATATTTATCTTCCCCTTTTGCACATACTGTTCTATCTTCTGTGTTATGTTGTTATATACATGTAGTTCTAAATGTACTTGAGCGGGGTTTCCCTAAGTTGTTATGACTTGTACCCAATCATTTTCTATCGTTAATAACTCACAAATATATAAAACTAATACAATACTAATTATAACTAATGCATGCATATTCTGTACGATGCCAATGGCGGGTGATTGAAGACTGTTCATACACACATCAAAGCTGTGTAACATAATTACGTGCGTGCTTATAATAATATTGCATTCATTAATCTACAACTAATATAAGTCTTGCGTATTAATCGATCATTTCAATTGCGTTAAAGTTGCATACAATAACACTTTGAAGTATATAGCATACTTGTATATGTTTTGTGTCAGCTGTTATACTAACAAGTCCAGACCATATACTAATGTTTGTTTGATTGGGTTTGATCTCATATACTGGCATAGGTCTTTTCATACAAGAGAAGAATGCGCGTGTACACATTTCAGAATTCATTCGTGTGTCGTATGTATTGTCATATAACTATGGACACTGCGTTATTATGAAGGCAAACTATGCGAACTTGGATTTCGAAATACGCGGAGTGCAAGGAGTGTCCTAATAAAACAGCATCAATCTCAATTATTGTTCTGCTTTAGGGTACTGTCTGAAGTTAACAATAGTACTGTCTAAGAACACACGCGACACCGGCACGTGTACTCTCAACGCCACCAGCTCAATAGTGTCACGATACATTCCAATGTTGCCATGCAAAACACATTGAAGAAAACAAGACTGACTTAATTACAGTATGCAGTATGCTACACGTCCAGGGGAGGGGAGAGATACGGAGGGAGGGGGACAGGGTTAAGCGATGTGGGGGCGATATACATAGAGGAATAGAGAATATATGGATATATAAATATACAGAGAACGAAGAGGAAATAATGCCAGACTAAACACATTAAATGGGATGACAGAGCGCCATATATAGATTATAACTAGCTAACGAGAGAGAGAGAGAGGGGGGGGGAGCGAGATAATGTGTGAGTGAGAGAGATATATAGAGAAAGAAAGAGATAGATATATATAAAGAGAGAGAGAGAGAGAGAGAGAGAGAGAGAAAGAGAGAGAGAGAGAGAAATACAGAGATAGATAACTTGTATTGAGACATAACTAGTATAGAGTATAAGAACTAGAGACTCATTACGAGAAGCAGAGACACACCTAGATAAAGGGAGACACGTCCATACACATATACATGCGCACGCACATTCACACATCGCATGCACACCGTTAATACTCATTGAATTATCATATTCATTATACACAACTGATTAGGTATCTCAAACACATCTACAGCCTCACATATAAGTTGTAGTAATTCTGATAGCGGGATATGTTTCCAGGGGATCTGAACACTTATTGGCTCGGAGTAAGACCAGGGCTCCTCCAGCCGGCGTGCCATGCCATTGCTTCCACTGCTGCCAGAAGCTAGGCGGTCTTCAGCAGGCGCGGCGAGTTACAGGGCTGGCATCCAGTCTGTCCGCAGTCCTCAAAGCAGAAGACAATCTCAATTGATCGGAGTCCTTCTCAACTCACAGAACAAGAGGCGAT
The DNA here is from genome assembly GCA_032361465.1 of Lepetodrilus tevnianus. Classification (NCBI taxonomy): domain Eukaryota; kingdom Metazoa; phylum Mollusca; class Gastropoda; order Lepetellida; family Lepetodrilidae; genus Lepetodrilus; species Lepetodrilus tevnianus. The sequence continues at coordinate 7,124 of JAUTBX010113532.1, read as the reverse complement.
TTGCAACCATATGGACTTCACATGACTTCACCCATGTTTCATCATATGAAATTCTTCCACTGATATTCTTTGATATTCTTCTGTGCACTTTCGATAAATCGTAAACGGCTAATTGCATGGGTTCTTAGAGAGCAGAGCATTCTGGATGAAAGTATGCTGCTGTGGTGACGTTAGTGCGGACACACTTCTGATGTAAGCTGTATATGCTAGAGTGAGAACAAGGAACATTCGGTGTCACATCTGGCGAAAGAGGATCTGTATGTTTTGAGAAGACTAGATCAAGGTAAGAGCACTATTAATAGGTACAGTCACTGCTCATATGTAAACCGCAAACCATGACATTTTCCTGAAGAGTACAGTGTATTTGAATTGTAGGTAATTAAACAATTTAAAGTTCCACCTGGTACTGTACACACTACGTCTGCAGAATGATAGTATACCAACTGAGTATTTCGTGTTTCATCCAACCTCACGTATTGTAGAAACGAACAATTTAAGGAACATTTAGAATTTATCATACTACCTGTAACATAATCACAAGTCTTCAATTTTCGTTAAAGTTCCTTTCAAAGCGGGTTTGTCTTCCATACTTCTAGTTGAATTTGAGACAAGCCATTATCCACAGACGATGCATAATTCTTGACTGCAGGAATCGTAATTATCACTTACTACACAGCGGCGTTCCTCCTAATTACCCACGAAATTAGTTAGTAAATCTTATTAGTAGGTAATTTGATATATCTGATGGACCGATCATGCCGTGCTTCTAGACATCAACGCAATTGCATATAGTACATTGATAGTAAGTAACTAATGCTACGACCATGGGCCATGCTGTGGTCGTTAGAACTGTATAATACAGTTACAGTCTCAGACGTCTGTAAAGGCAAGCTACAATATTTACCCAATGTCGTGAACTCTAATGTACAATACTTTGCCTTTCTGATTGGAATTGATTAATTCTATTAATTACGATGATAAAGGCCAGATTTGTTCTGTCCGATACGTGCATTGGGTATACATGTATCGCCAGGCTTGCTATTCGTGCTCAATAGCAAGGCATCCTATAGTGCGTTCAGGTGTATTTCATTTTTATTCTATTTCAAACGTATCTGAACGGAAACTAATCATATCACGCAAGCATGCCGTCATGTACTTAATTCAATATAACATGGTTTTTTTTATGGAATGGTGGAGATTAGTATTTATATCGAATAAAATGTGCAGCATAAAATATGAATCGATGTTCGCATTGGCAAGACTAAATCTTCTCTGATGATAGAGGACATATCCTATACTAGCGTAGATCCTATTTCGCCTGGTTAGTACCCCATCTTGTTCTATGGTGAGGGAATACACTTCTATGATAACATGTTCTACTTATCGCCGCCTAGCAGGTAGTGAATACCTCGTTACTGCCAGCTTTACTGTCAATGTTACCGCAGAATGTCATAAACAATAAGCCACTTATTCACTTATAAAATACAATCTGATCTATTAGGTCATAATGGGAAAGCATCCAGACCGTTTCATATACATAGTCAATCCTTCATAGGAAGTACATCCGATTGATTGGTTCAAGCAAATACTTATAGTAAGCCTCCGTCTAATGTTGTAGATACTTTTACTAATATATCGATCAGTATCGGTAGTATAAAACCCCGAATATGTACTCATACGCTATTTAACGTAGGTGATCAACATTTGGTATAGTGTTAGAAAATCAGTACCGAATCAGTTTTAAAATTACGTATACGTTAAATATACATTATTTTATTCGGCTATCTACTGTAACTGTTGCAATTTTGGAATCGTTTGGCTATGTGCATTTCCTAACGCTGTATTAAATGTAAGTGATCTGCATTAAATATGTATTATTCTTCTTATTTTCTTCTTCTTCTTCTTCATCTTGGAGGAAAAAACATAATATCTATCTATCTATCTATCTCTGCCAAACACTATCCTGAAATATTCGTACATGTATAAAACCACCCACACACATTTAAATGGTTTTCTTGAACTGCAGTAGGGGAACAAGAGCACACCCTGCTCTAAACCCGTATACATTCAAAAACATTGATTCAAACGATCAGTGTGTTTCTATAGTTCATAGCATGAATACTGACTGCTGAATAAATACAAATATGTTAACTGCTGTCATGCTTGATACCGTTATTACCTAGCTGTTATCGGGTCAAAATAGACTACGCGGGTTGCAAAATATATTGTCATCTTTATTCAATACCTATCATGCATTCTTGTACATTTACTCTGAAAAGTACATACTTTGTCAGCTGAGAACCACGTTGTTCTAATTCCATTTTTCGAACAAAAATGAGGGGTTTATTTGCTAATATCCAGGATGATAATCTACATTTCCCCAAAGTTTCAAATCAATACTCCAATTGTAAAGGATTTATTTAAACAAAAAATGTATGTGTTCTATGAGAGACATTTGAAGTTGCAAATGAGTTTTACACAAAACGGTAGTGAGCGGACTTAGAACAACGTGGTTTTCAGCTGACAATATTTCAAAAATGCCAATATGAATTAAATTGTAGCCCGTATTTGAAGAGGCGTTGATGGCAGGCACACATGTGAATGGGAAGTCTGACGACTAACAGTGTACACTACGACGTATCCTAATTGTGGTATAAATCTCATATAGTCCACAATAAAACGTTGCCTTAGAATCTACGAGCTATATACAACAATTAGGATGCGCAGTAGTGTTAGTCGTTAGACTGTGCACGCCAACAATGACGTTACTATATATTCCTAGATATATCCTTCAAATTGTTTCAGATAATACATTTATCTCAACTATGGCAACATAATGTGGATAAAACCTATTTAGGTTATTCTACGCTGTATTAATATGGCATCTCTACCGGTGATGCTACGCGTACTGTTGTATGTTTAATTCACAACTTTGTCCCTAATGTATTATGGTCCATGGCATTAATCCGAGATAGTTTTTCAGTATTGTGTATACATGATTAACCAAACATTGTTTTAGAAGACATCTATTCCAGTTTCGTACCGTTAGACATGACAGGTGTTTGCTTATCTACAAGACTTCCAATTGCCATGGACAGGTTCATTCGTGTAGTAAGTGACACATGAAAGTGACGCAAATAGAGTTGTCCGCAATGCGAACAACATCATTGGCTGTTTTGCTCTATCAAATGTTATTCATTCCAACGCTCATATCGAACCACTCATTCCCGTTATAGCGTTTTCATTTATTACGTTATGTAATGTGTTGAACATTCGGAATCACATAGACCGCTTCGGCGAGTCGAGGAACACCAATATAGCCAGACCTTGTTCATGGGTTATTTGTAATCTCCTGTCCGTCGTCCCAACGGCTCGTATGACGTGACCTGGCGGATCCAGCGTATTGTCGCTTTAATCCCGAAATAACAAGCCTCCTATGAATGCGGCGGTCCACGGCCTTTCCAATAGAAAACCAATCGTCATGAACATAGATTACGGATATGAGAAGATTAGATCTTTGTGGGAAGTGCTCATGATAAAATAGCTTTGGACTGGAAATGGTTGATAGAATATGGGGCATATGCGGAAACTAACTTGTCTGTGGATGTGTGTGTGTTAAATGGTGCTCTCATGTCCATTGTCCATTTGTGAGGACAACATGTGGAACTGTCAACATGTCTTTATATTCATATTGTTAGAAATTAACTAGTAATGTTGGTATATTTCCTTAGTATTAGGAGCATATTTTCAGCTTGATATATTGAAAAATAACCTCATGACCATTGCTTCTATGGTATATAGAAACACACATAAATACATGCAACCCAGAAAGTATATATTTTCCAATAGCAATTGAAACGTCTACGACATCCGTGGATGCGCATGCATTAACACATTACAGTAGTTGTGTAAAGTGAAACATCTCGCACAGACACTTTGTTGTGTTCAACATTACCAAAGTTCAACGAAATGGATGCAGTTACAATGAGCAGACAGCAATAGAGTTCCGCGAGCATTACGATCCTAAGCTGTTCACGAAGGCATTTCGTCACCAAACATCTAACTGTGGTAATCAACAGGGCAATGGGTCCACAGGTTTCCTCAAGACGGTTCATACAACTGGGAACTCACGTGAAATCAGACCCAAACTAACCGTATAAACAGTGATCGAAGAGAAGACACACATACCACGACCAATTTCACTGGCTGGTCCTTTAACAATATACATGCATTTTCTAACAACGATGGTGTTGTTCCTACTGGTTATATCCCTATACTTTTAGTGCTGTTTAATATGTTTATACACCTACTCTTCTTTTATTATCTTTCTAATGCATAGTTAATTCTCCCAGATGGTGATAACGGCTTATCCTAACGTCGATATATATAGTGGTCTAGCACAGTGTTACCTGAACATTACTACATTTGGTTTGACTACACACGCACCTTATATAACTTTATACAACCAGTTACTTATTCCACATGCCTCACTAGTTATCAATATTTAAATATTTATATTACTATTTATTAATTATCTCGACGTTCCCATATATGTGTGCCAGTGGTCGTAAAAGGTCTCTATAACCATATTCAATGCTTAGAGTTGTCTCCCGTAGTCAGGACAATAGAGGAACTGCGAGATGTTACAGTATTTTATTTGGATTATGTTCATGAGCAAACAGCTTTTAGAACATATGTTTCTAAAGTAATCGCTACATGCAAGCTTCCCTACATCTCCAATGATTTCGTTGAGAGAGATATATTCATTATGCACAATTTATTCCATGTTGTTTGTGCATTATCCAGACATGCACGTACATGTATTATGCATAGTGTATGGGGCTTGACAATGCCGTAACTCTATGACAATAATAACCGTTCTTGCTCGTAAACAAAGCGAATAGTACACAGATGGGGAAGCTGACCCCACGGCATAACGACTGGAGCTTGTATCAACCATGTAACTGCTAATTACGTTATTAACGCTACTTCAGAAACGCTAATAACATTATACTCGCTTGACTGACCATTTCGAGTATACGTCTCTTTTAACTAGACAGACACTAATTGCTTTGAGAAACAAGTCTGAATGTTCAATGTCTCTTTATAATATGCGTTTTTCTCTCAATGGATTCCACCGCAACTGTGACAGAGAGACAAACAGACACATGGACATACAGACATATGCTAGTGTGTACCCGTCTGCTAAATATCAGCTACGCTGGCCGCGGACGTAAAACCCCTAATTAAATACAAAATACGTCTGTGTGGTTAACGAGGGATACACCAACTACAGAATAGGTCGCATTTCAATATGTATCCACTCTAAATCGAAGACAGGTAACACGCTCAAGTCATTGCTTCGTTATGAGTTTATCCCTGTCACGGACATCAATCTGACCTCCGGAGACAGCCGCAGTATATGAGAGCTATATTACATCCGCTGTCATCGTAGAAGTGAAATGACAATCATATTTGAAGTTCATCTCCAATGCTTAGTATATTCATTGTATCAGCGAAGCGTAAACTGCCTACTATATAACTCTCAACGAGTGGATGCTACAAGGAGTTCGGATCCTCTTGTGGCATTCTGAGCACACACCAATTAGCGTTAACTGCTAGATTGGTATTTGCCATAAGCATCTGAGCATCTCCGTGATCGCTATCATTCGTCCAAGAAGCTACGTCTCAGGAAGTATGTGGATGACCAACAGGTCTTGCTGATTACCCACTGGAAATGGACTCAAATGGACAGCCAGATTGCTATGCGTCCATACGTCCTGGGATACAAATCCTGTGTCCATACATCGCACGGGTGACGCTGGCTAACTAGGGTCATCAAGCAACCGGCTTGCACATCTAAATCAATGATATACATTTACATGCAGTTTATGTTCTACTTGAGCATATCGATCCTAAATACACTAGACATACTGATTATACTATAGCTTAGTGTTTATTTTAAAATATAAAACATAATATTACATATCGACAATGTAAAGGTAGCATACAACACATCTAGGCAGGTAAGAAGGTAAGCTCTGTTTATGATAAGGTTTAAAGTGATTAAAATCTACCATGATATATCCATGGCACATTTCTTTTATTCACATTTGGAATTCGCATTATCTTTTGAATATTCAAGTATATCAATGTTTACTAGTTACCATGCTATACTACTATATATGATATGTCCTTACTAATACCGACCGCACACTGGAGATTTTCGTAGGCGACCCGTCGCCTATTTGCGTCGGGTTTCGATCGTCTAGTGTTCGATCGGTTCGCTGATTTGTATCTATTTTTATTCGTCGCCGACGAATATGAAGACATGCTAGATATTGTGAGATCGGTCGGCGAGACTAAAAATCGCAGTCGCCGTCCACCGCACACTGGGGATTTCCGGCGACCGACGCAAAATCGGCGACGCGTTGCCGACGAGAATCGTAAGTCCGAGGCTAACATTAGCCGCACATCGTGATTACATATCATGCGTTCATGAAGCTATGACTCGGGAAGTATGTGGACGACCAACAAGTCGTAGTGACTAGTAGTGAACGATAAGTAAATACTATGGTCACTAGTTATTGATAATGCATTAAATTCAATGTAAATATATGTAATACATAATTCTGATTGTGATAACAGAATGGTACACCGCAATGCAGTATGCTTGTACTGTGCTACTGTACATCTGTCTTACTAAACACACTCTTTAATTACGCTGTGTTAGGAAAGCCTATGACCACAGCATAAGCCAACTGTTTTAGACTATATACATATATATCTAGCACTATCATCTAATGGAAAGTTGAATATGGACATTATTTACGCTGTTTTTGCCGATTTTCCCTAAACATTATTCCTAATTTTACCATATTATTATGTGCACACATGTAAAGTAACATATTATTTATTAACATTTTATCAAATTACCTTGAGATAACCAGTACTAAGGCTGCAATTCAAGTGCGTTTATGAGAACAAGCAAGTATACATATATTGCGTGTATCTGCAGACTAATAACCATGCACATTAGGGAACTAGTTCATATGACCTAATTTCCATGTGATGACATACTACTGTTTATGAATGCTACTCTATGGAAATAGTAAATAAGATGA
>JAUTBX010113421.1:0-11675 GCA_032361465.1 Lepetodrilus tevnianus | reverse complement strand
ACGCACACACACACACACACACACACACACACACACACACACACACACACACACACACACACACACAAACACACACATTTTGATATAACGATCGTCGTAATATTTCGATTACGATTACATTGTATCTATATTCAATGTGGATTATTGATATCCTAGTGCATTCGCTTCATCAAAGACGTCTACATGTATATTGAAAACTATCAATAGTAACTTAAATATTCTTTTGATTAAATAATATGATAGTGTCTTAATTAAAACCAAATTTAATATATGTAACAAACCAATATTACGTATTACTGAACGTACAAGATAAAATATACATATGGGTAACGGAATTCGAACGGTGATTATAGAAAGCCATTGGAGTAAATTGCGACGTGCTCAAACTCGTGGTAATTCTACTATGTAGCATCAGGCATCCAACTTGTGTTTTACTTCATGACGGGTTGAGTAAATAAATTATCAGATAATACATGACAATGAGAATAGGTAATAACAAACAGAACTCGCTGTTATCAGATAATACCGATAAACGTATGATACAGTTGCAAATGGCTAGCTTATCAAACAATCTCTCTGCAAATGGTTTATCGTTATTTTATGCTTTTATGGTTTAAGTAAATTAGAATATACATTAGCGCTATCTTTGAAAAAATATAAATAGATTCCGTTCTGCCATACACATGTAGCGTCTTGTTATTTGATGATTTTTATCTTTTGATAGAAAACAATATCACAAATGAAATCAATTATTGATACATTACTTATTTTACTATCGAATATTATTGATACATTACTTATTATTATATAGAAAATGATTGAGTTTATCGCAAGAATAAGATTGGTACAATCACATGTTTAAGAAATAAAGACGTTAGGCTATATACAGTTTGTGATACGGTTTATATAGAGACAATGTCACATTTCCACTTCCCAATATGCATTACATGTTAAACTACTCGTACATGTAATAAGTTAACAGTATGATAATAAGCCTATTCTGTTGTATAGTTGATAGTGTAACTTCCAGATGTCCTTCTCAATATCGTTTCTCACAGCTCGCATATCTACTATGAAACCATGGTGACTCTAGTAGCTATCTCTAATACATGGGGATCGTGCACTTACGAGAGAGCTATGGTCTCGTAGTGGATATGAGAGCTTGGAGAGACGATACTCCGGTCCCCGGACGGTTTGACTGACAGCTGCTAATCAGCCTTGTCCGCATGCAGGAGTTGGTCAGCGTACTGTCAGGGTCATGTGACATTGACGACATATCTGTCCTAATTGAGTTACTTCTCGCGTATGTTTCAACACACGACTGTTTGTGGTCTCGTACCTGTACTCTACGTGCAACCCTTGACCCCTGACACCCGACCGTTGACATGTGACCCCGGTACACCTTCCCCATGTATCAGTCTTCTCGATGGCGCACAGCCGATGACGTGGTTTGTGTACATGCACTCGGGATACGATTACAGTGGTATGCTGTACTATATAAGTACACCAAACTTACTGTAAAACACTTAACCCTCTCCCTGGTGAAGACAACCGGATATGCCCTAAAGGGCTTTGCCTGTGCATAACTCAGCCGGTATAGGGTTCATAGAAATATAGTAGCTGGGACGACGTAATTTACGCGCCTTCCGCGCAAAGTATCCAATAACCGCCGTAGGCCTTATTGTATATTATGTTGTTGGGTTATTGTTGTAAGAATGTCCACATCGAACGACATGAGGATAAGACATTACTAAACGTCATCAAGCACTAGAACTTCAGTAAAGAAGTATGTGAACTCAACAAAATTAATTAACGGCCAGTAGTATTTCTTTTACATTATTTTAGCTTTATATTATTTTTAACAACCAATAATTTAAATATGTCTACATGCTCGTGGTACCCTTCGAGAACTTTCAGACGCATTGAAAGAACTTTATATGGCATCAGATTCCTCACTAAGTTCCAAAATACTGGTCGTCATGAAGTCGTCATGAAGTAGTCATGAAGTAGTCATGACAAGACAAGATATATTTTCCGAATTTCAGGCCACATGACCCAGATTTCATAAATATAATATATATTTGTTTACATTGGCACATTTCTTTTAAGGAAGATGGACAGCTATTTTAATACAGGAAGTAGTCATGAAGTAGTCATGAAGCCTAAAAGGACCATAGGTGTTCAATGTAGGATAGTAGATCTGGCATCGAGATTACGGAACATAGTGATTGCAATTTCATATGCAATACAACATATTGTACGGTGATTTTTGAACAGAACCTTGCGTTGAGCAAGAAATAGTACACAAACAAGGTTTCGTGATCTCGGAGCATGATTGTCAAGTCAGTAAGCCAGGAAGGAATGCAGAGGCATTCAGTAAGTGATTGCATTGTATTACCAAGTCATCAAGAAGTAACTTCATATAAATAAATACACTTATGTAGGTCCTTCAATAGCGTCGATTCCAGGAAGACACAGCCATCATAGTTAACTCTCTACATGCTGAAAGGCAATCAGGTGCCATACAGAGTAGTGAGGGGGTTTCTAATGATCCGTTAGTATGACTTCAAGAACGGTCAAATGAACACCACAAGCATGCCAATAGGTAATGGTATCGATGCTGGTAACCCAGCTAATACGGCTCTCATCGAACGTGGCGGCGTTTGGACAACGTAAGAAACCTTGGACAGAAATAATAAGAAATCTTGAAACCCTGAACAGCAATACTAAGAAACCACAGCAAGGGCAATACACATTGAACAGCAATAATAACAAACATTACCAATAATAATAAATATTAAACACCAATAATAAGATAAGAAACCTTGAACAGCAATACTGAGAAGCCTTGGACAGATATTCTGAGAAGCCCTGAACATTGGTCGTCTTCTCGAATAGATGTCCTGAATACATAGATACCCCAGAGACGCAATTACTTATTCAGGACACATTTCCATGTTCTTATTTTGGCCTAAAGTATCTTGGATTAGAACAGGTTGTTCTGAGTTGTCACCCCCGTGTGTTATCCACTCGGCACCGCCTGACCCACGTTGGTTTCGCCTCCCCACCCCCGGTCCCTTATTACGTAGTACATGACCCCACTGCAGTGTCCAAAGAAGGCTTATTCTAACCACATACACCGGTAACAGAGGAAGCTTCGCACTCGGATGATGTTTTGCAAGGAGAATGCTCACTAGAGGGCGTGCAAGTCCCGCAGTGTGCGCGTGCCGGTGTGTCCCATGATGCACCGGTCTGACCCCCGGGTCTATCTGGTACCATGACGGCAGCTGGGTCCCGTCCCACGTGGTGTATGCGCGCGGATTGGGCCCGAGATCTCGCGACAAATAGCACAGGGCTGTAAGTTTATGGGCCACCTGTGAAGGAAAGCTTGCACTGGGCACGGTAGGGCTCCCCAGTCTATCTCGCTGTTTGCCCAAGCCGACCCAAAGTTTAGAGAAATCATTAGGTAATGTAATTACCGGAGCACACGCCATCATCGCGGAGTAACATAGCCGGACGGAACCGAGGAGAGCTCGCGCCGTTAACCTCGAACTCATACCTCTAAAGCCCGTCAGATATTCGCAAGGATTAGTAGCCAATTAGTTTAAAATTTACCTAATTCGATTTTATTTGTCCTTATTAATTAGAGTGCGTGTTCCTAGACCCAGAGACCTGCGCGCGTCGTCACCTACTATTTGAGGAGGGCGGTGAACGCGAGAGGTAGAGGGGGAGGAGGAGGGTGACGGGTATGGACGCTGGGCCGCTCGGTGCACAGCATCGTCACAGGTAGACACATCTACATACACCGAGATACCGTGGACACCAATAAACAACACGGACACACAAATAGCATCCCTAATTCGCCCGCATCACTAGGAAACTATTGGGAGCTCGAGAGAACCTCTGATTACCTCCCCGTGCCCGTGGTTAATTAGCAATGCAATACTACATTCTTACCACCCTGCAGTCATACGGTGCGCTGATGGTGTGGAAGATAGCTTAATTCTCCACTCACCTGTAATGTCAAACGCACTCACTACGAATGTTCAACTTCACGAGCGGATAAACTATACATGTATTACGAGGGACTCCAATTTGTAATGAAAGAATACATTAAAACTAATCATTAAAACAATTATTAAAAAAACTATAATAATTATACTACTAATACGAATACTACTACTAATAATAATAAAGTAATAAATCATAATAATAATAATAATTAATAGCAACAATAATAATATTTCCTATATATATACACAGACACTAACTATAATTCGACGCAAAAGTAAAACGGACGCATTGTTATCGTATAAATATTCATCATACCCCAAGATTACGAAACTTTTCTGAATGCGATTTCATGGTCAACTCAAAGTACAAATGCCCATGTAAAATTTGAGCTTGAGCATGAAATCGTACTCAAAAAGATTCGTAATGTCGGGGCCAGTTCGTACATCGCCTTTGAGGATCTTGGATCCAGGATATGTCATCTGATACGACTTCCCTATGGAAGACCATTCGGACCTCACGATGTCCAATATTCAACTGGCCATCAGTGCTGTATCGTGACGATGTTAAAAATAACATCGTATTATTATTATTTTATTATTATTATTATTGTTGTTGTTGTTGTTGTTGTTGTTGTTGTCTCCATTTCAGAATCCATGAATCAATCATACCAAATTAGCACCCACCGATAGCATCCGTAATAACAACACTTAATTTATTTACGAAAGAGAAATAATCCGAAGATCGCAGCTGCTACGTCTTATTTCAGTAACACATTGACATGCAATAGCAAATGCATTAGCAGGAGCATATATTATTGTCTACCATCATCGAGTAGGTAAGGATTATACCCTTTCCACTTCTCAGACTAATCAGTACAAATCTCCGTGTTTTGTCGCTCTCAATAATTTATTAAGATTTATCGGAGATACAGATCTAACAGTTTGCTTCCAGTATGATGAGAATAGCTCATTACCTGCGTGCGGCTCAAGAGTCGGTGTGAATTACAGTCAGTGATTGCATGGATACGATATAGAAACAGTCTCACGGTGATAGTGCTAATGCACATAGTGTTAATGGTCACACGTTGTTAATTATGAATGGAGAAAAATACAATAAACCCATTGGTATAAACTGGGTATAAACTTTCCCGTTTTCAACTACTGTATATGTGTCCTATTAACGCGCCACTGAGCGTGCAGCTTGTCTTGGAAGATATCGGCGCTCTATAAATGCATAATAATAATAATATTATTATTATTATTAGTAGTAGTAGTAGTAGTATTTATTATTATTAGTAGTAGTAGTATTATTATGATGATGAGAAAGAACACACATTTGGCCAGGATTACTTACACTGGATAGATCGTTATTAATGAGGATCTCACTAAATTGTGGGAAATACGTTATTAATGTGTCATTATGACAAAAACAAACTGAGACGTAATGTGCATAATTTATATTTAAAAAAAAAAAATCAAAAACGAAAAATGGCGATTGAACTTGACAATGGTTTTGTAAGCACAAGAACATACCCAGTATTATCCAAATGCTTTTAGGCATCCAACTAGTTTTTTTAAACCGTTTACTTGTATGTTATCATTATGGTGACTAGAAAAACGTTATTTTTTTTAACCGGTGAATAACGCATTCGTTTTCTGAGTGATTCCGTCGTTTAGAGTGATTGGGTTAATAGCTAAACGATAACATATGACGGGAAATGTGGAAAATTTGATTCAAGACCACAAACATGATAAACCAACACGCAGCCGTGGGTAAATGCCGTGTGCAAACTGAGGGGTCAGGGCGGTCATCTGGATGGTTGGTCTTCCTAGAACGGGAATCACGGTAACTCCTCAGACTGATCTAAACTGTATTTGTTTTCCTAATTGGACGACTTTCTGGAAATGACTACCATATTGGGAAGTTAATTGGATGTTCTAGGGGGTCGAGTTATCGCGGAGGGTGCTACTGTGGTAGTCATTGAGAAAGCAGACACCGCAAAGAAAGACAGATGAGTTGGGCGTTGAAAGGCGGCCATCTTGTGACGTCATACGCGTGCGCGTTGAGCACCGGCGCGTGCAAACGTGACGTCTCAATGGTCGTCGGTACGGACAAATTAAATTTGGAAAACACAACTGTGTTAATTGGATGATAAGCGGGAAGTTGTGCTTGTGTCTGATCGTGTTTATCCTTCTTTGAAAGGCGCGTGTTTTGCCTCCTTTGCCTTCTGTTCGCGAAATACACTCGTAATTAGCAACACCGTCTTTAACATGATCGCTGGTTCTCTTCTTTCATTGTAGCCATTGATTGACCATCTTCGTCGTCTGTGTAGCTAAGGATCGGCAATCTTCGTCCTATAAGTGCGTTTAGTCAGTGGTGGTTCATCTTCCATATTCATGTAATTAAAGGTTAACTGACCATTTTCGTCTTCTGTCTCGCTAAGGATCGGACATATTCGTCTTATAGATACGTCAGTGATCGTTCATCTTCGATATTCATGTAGCTAACATTTAATTGACCACCTTCAACGTCTGCGTAGCTAAAGATCGGAAATATTCGTCCTATATTCATGTAGCTAAAGGTTGGCCATCTTGGTCTTTCGTGTAGCTAAACATCTACCATCTTCGTCCTACATCTAGCTAACGATCGTTCGTCTTTGGCTTCGTCTTTTAATGTAGTTAAAGAGCAGTCTTCTTCGTCTTTGATATAGCTAAAGATCGGCTATTCTATTCCTTTATGTAGCTATTGATCGGATGACGTACAATTTCCATGGCCAAAATCGCTTTAAAACTTTGACGTTTTATGGCAACTAAAATATAAACTAATACGGCATTTTGATATTACAGATTTCAAGATAGAACACATGTACTGATGACGTCCAAGATTGTCTTCAATACAGGTTACATCATGTCACTGCCAAATTATTCCCCAAGGTATACGATACCTTTGTTCAAGAATTGGAAAAGTGAAAAGAAAATTAAACATAAGGACACTTTGCCGTCCCATCCAATGATGAGCTATGTGTGTATACATGAAGATCCGACTTAACGAGCGTAGTAATATCAGACATGCCCCGTGATCATTTCCGGTCCTGCTCATTTTGCCGCCAGCGCTTCATCGAAAATTATTTTAATTATCATTGTATGAATATTTTATTAATCTGATAATATCTGTCGGAAATGATTCCACTTCCGGATGAAATCCTGCTTGGATTTCCCATAAACAGCAATTAGTGTTCGTCTCGGGCGAACGATTTGGGATTCGAAAACACCACGTCATATATATTTCACGAACAAGGCTATAATCGAATCGACATAATCTCAGTTCATTTGGCAGACCGAGCACGTGATACACAATCAGAAATGCCCCGGGTTCGTCGAAAACTGGGAACTTTAAAAGGGATCGGAAACCGGTGGGTGTCCCACGAGGATATTTAATATTTAGAAGATTAAACGAAGTACTGGGGCGCGGACGACAGTGATGATGAGAGGAGAATGTCAAACGTAATGAGCAGTAGGCCTAATTGAATTAAGTGCTTCTGTGGCATATGCTGATCTCACGTAGATTTCTACAGTTACGGGACATTTATACTCTACAAAATAAATCAAGGACCGGTATTGTAGATATCTTATGGGAAGCATTCTAACCACATTTCGGAACACGGGGGAGGGGGGGGGGGGCTATTCTCGAAACGTTCTTACGAACTTCTTAGCCTAAGAAAAGTTCCTAGCCATAGTATAATAATCGTTAGGAGTGTCGTACGATCGTACGAACATTTCGAGAATAACAAGGCTTGTAATGAAGAAATAGCCCCGAGATTAGGGAACCTTTTGTGTATGATTTCATGTTCAAGCTCAGATTTTATATGGAGATTTGTGAACATTACTTTGAGTTGAGCATGCAATCGTACTCTAAAACGTTTCGTAATCTCAGGGCTGGTGTCGTTGTTCCAATGTGTCTTCAAGTTCTTGAAGAAGGTCTGGAATCTGTGTAGACGTTTGAAATGTCTAGGTAGAAACGTCCTTAGTCCTTATCAAAGAAGACTTATTTCAATGTATTCGATTTTTTTATGATGTCTTTTTACATCTTTTTGTAAAGTGGCAATTTACAAAAGAAAGAAAAAATAAAATAATAAAATCCTTAAAAATGTAAAAGGTCACTGACATGAAACGTCGTTGACAAGGACTAATTTCAAGTGAATCACACACATTAACATTTAGTAAAACCAGTCATACAAATATGTATCTATTTTCTTTTTCAATCGCCAATGTGGATTTCAATCTTTCGGCTGTGAATATTTTTGATGATCAGATAGTCAGGCATAAGACGTGAATATATATGGTTTACAATTCTCAATTCTCAGTCAAGAGTGCATTGCCTTGTTTTCCTCTGGATTACTTGGGGATCATCGCAACTTCACCTTATGTCAAATACCGGTAGACCAACCGAAACAAAAATCATCCCTGAACACAACTTGGGAGGTATATCGACATGTATGTTATGCGCGGACACATGAATAACCCGCCTGATCAAACAAACACGAATTGATGTGTCACATTTTTCAAGTTTATAATGGCGTCGTTAGTTTGGCGGACGGTTTCGAAAAAATCAATAAAAACTAAACAACAGAAAATTTCGTAAAGCAGATGCACACATTTGGTTGAGAAATTTATTGAACTTTGAATCCTTAACGGGTTGAGCTTGTTTAATGGTGGATCTACTATCCTAAACACGCTTACCAAAAACGCACACTTTGTCATCGAGTAGTGATTTGTACCTGTGCGTTATTTGCCCCAGTGCGCCACACGAGACGCGCGGATTGACACAGACACGAACTTGGCACTGGTTCGGGGGTAGGGGACAGGAATCCGGGATTAATAAGCCCTCTTTTCTATGTGTTTATGGTGCATCCCTGCAATCCAGGGTTTGGACAGCGGACTGAGCATCGATCTCCTCTGATGTAATCATTCAACATCGCGCACGCGCCGTAGGAAGTTCGCTCAGAAAGGCTCCACCTTTCCCCAACAAATGCAGCTTAACCGTGGAATATAATGCCTGCACCCAAACGTTTGAGAACTGTCCTAATAGAATGTTTATTAAATTTCGGGTATTTCTTTTCTCTCTTCATAGGTGGAAGACAATAATATATGAAACCACATGCACAGGCGTGTAACCAATCTCTTTAAGTAACTCCAAAATTCACACTTTCCCTTAATTTTCATGTTATCATTGGTTACCGTAAAATAAGAAAACGTTAAGCACTGCATGTACATACACTTATCAAGACTACAAGAAAGCAGCGATAAAGGTCGCACACGCAGTTATATGCTTAGTTGTTATATATATGTAGTAATTTTCGAACATTGAGTAATTCCAATCGACTTCATTGCAGAGTATCTTCATGTTTTCATTAAAAAGAACGAACCCTGTGAAATCAGTACCGGTAATGTAATATTAAAACAAAACTGAATCCATTTGAAACGTGCTGCAACGTGTAACGTATATTATATGTTAAAATTACAATGCAAATATAATGGTATCATGACAATAAAAATACATGGAACGACTATAAATATTAAGTGTATAACTTTCAATAAAGTAGTTTTAGTAATATTTTAATTTTAATTTTTAAATAATTTAAGCTGGATAGCAAGCTCAGGATTATAAAACATTTTAAAAATGTAATTGTTTTACTATCTGTAAAGAATTGTTACTGCAATGTACATGTATACTTAGAGGTAACATAACTGTATATTAAGTTTAGTGATAATTAGATTAGTCGGGATATACTAATAGAAAATAATAAATCAGTATATTTATAAAATAGATGAAACGTGTATTGTTGTCAAATGGAAATGCAAACTGTGGAATTGGAACAAATAACGTGTAATCGAAGTAATAAAATATTTGTCTAGTTTATGTCATTCCATGCCACTAAATATACGACTGTGTATACATTTAAAATAAATAAGTAGGCCTAGATATTTAATTTGATCCGTGTACACGTACATACATTAATCTAAATCAATACTATATCCTAATTTATATCTTATACATTTATCTTCTCCTTATCCGTAGTATTATGTTCAAACTTATTCTCATAAACTAGTAGATTAAGATAACAAAGGTTAAGTTTTGTCTATAACCAAACAACGACTATATGTCGTCTTGAAGTCTATTAACATTTAATTTAAAAATCTACTCGAATGATACATTAAGAAAGATTACCATCATCATCGTTAATAAAACTGTATGATTTCAATAACTCTACTTCAAACTCTACATCGACAGATTCTTCAACCCTCTTAATTATACATACCACAGACTATTAATATTATATTATGTTGTTTAATAAAGGGACAATTGGTTCGATATCGATTGATCGAAACCGTCACAGTCGAACTGATCCGCCACAAGAGAAACGACGATGCTGTTTCTTGGAAGAAAACAGTCTTAATTGGCAGAAGATAAAATAATGTAAAAGAGATTGTTTATCAATAAGAAAATTCGATGGAAACCGACAAAGCAAAGATATACGGGACTGTGTGATGAATTGAACTCCGTGTACAGCGCTAATAACAAGTGTAGTAACGTATATTAATTTTCTATAATTCAATTATTCTATCTGCTTTATTCACTAATGGTACAAAGTGTACGTTTCTATAGCGGTGTATTGATACCCATTGAGCAAACTACGCGCATAAATAAACTTCGTTAAGTTGTCGTTTGAAGCCGAGAGACAACAAAAGATAAGAATCGATAGTGATGTTTTTGTTTCTAAATATGTTCGAATATTATCTCAATCAATGTGTAATTTGTGTAAGGAATCCAATTGAAGCATTGATGTGATATAAGGTGAATATACATGTATGTAGAATATTTTAGAATAATTTGATAATGAAATTAAGATCATGTTCACACATGTACATATTGATGTTATTTTATTTTAACATTGACGATGATATTGATGCGAGTTCAGGTAGCCTTAAATATTATTTGGTTTCAGTAAAATTATTATTATTGTTTCCTCCGATTGTAAACTAAGAATATCATTTGCATTCATTATCATAAACCCGTAGGCAAATATTATAGTGTTGGAGAAAATATTGATGAAAAAGAAACGAATATTATTCTTTGTTCCAATTTTCACTGACGAATTACTAAAATATTGAAAGAATTATAATGTAATGTATTTAAATTTTAATGCTAGCTTTATACTCATATATACTGTTGGCATTAGCATTAACATTAAGTAAAATAACACTTTTGAAACTAGCTTACAATACACAGTACGAGGAAGAAAAAAACATATGACCAATCTATTAATGAATATTAATGACAAAAAGCATATTTATGGATCAAACAACATCAAGGCAGGGCATGATGAAGATCTATTTAACACAACTGCATAACAGTATTGATTATAACATGATGATCCATAGATACTCTAATGCCCAAATCGATGCTATCTGCAAATATATAGCACAATAATGTCGTACTCAATCAATGTTTAACAGTTTATTTAGTTTGCAAGAATGAATGTAGGATCTGGCTGTACAAGGTCTGATGATGGTGGCATGATGGAAGTGGTGGCTTGCGTGTGTGTGTGTGTGTGTGTGCGTGTGTGTGTGTGTGTGTGTGTGTGTGTGGGTGTGTGTGTG
>JAUTBX010112754.1:1077-11690 GCA_032361465.1 Lepetodrilus tevnianus | reverse complement strand
ATTTGACGACATTCCATTGTGACCTCACATGAAAACTTTACGATTCAGACGTCATTCATAGCAACCGTCGAAATTCTTCCTATCACCTGAAATGACCCTGACGAGAGTTACTGTCCCTAATGTTATGCAGAGGGGCGACGTTCAAAAGAAGGAACGGGTAAACATGCTCGATTTGCACGTGCTGATGCTCTTCCTCACATAACCGCGCGTGCAAATTCAGTCTATTCTTCCGAACGTCGTCCCTCTGCATACAATAATACTTATTCAAAATAGTTTTACTTTTTAAAATTTTGGTTAGGGCAAATGAAATAAGAAAATGTAGTTTTTTTGTTTTTCATTTCATGCCAAACTACAGAGATAATCTACGAAATAGGGGCGCCAAACTATAATTGTTTTATTTACTAAATTTAACTGATATCGAGCTTGAAAAACACATCCTAGAACGAACTTTGTTAGCAAATCTTGACTATTTTGTTAAGAAATAGATTTTCGATTAAGATCCATTTACATACTTGTGCTACAAATATAAATGTATAACAATGTGTGTCGCCGTATTACATTTCAAACGAAACCACGATGGAATTGTAGTAGTTGGATTCATCGTTAAATAAATTGGACGTTAAACTAGACGGTAATCTGCTGAGCATACAGTACGTTCTGGTCATCAACTGCTACCATTGAGCACAGCGACACAGAGATCATCATAAAGAAAAAACATACCAGTGCAGGTTTTTCTCTTTTATATCCTACCACTTGAAAGGCACACTATGGTTTTCTGCCAATTTAATTAATGTTCACAATCGTGAGTCTGTGAGACCCAGTGACAGCACGAGGATAGAACGTGGTTTGAATGTATTTTACGGCTGGTCGATGGAGATGGCGAAACTGGCATTTCCCGTCCAACATTAAGCTGACAGTCGGCCTAGGCGACACGCGCGAACCGGATAATGAAAGTATACATCTCTGGCATCGAACCCGGGACTCGTTAATTGATAAAACTGTCAACAGACATTAGTGAGTGAATGAATGAATCTTGGTTTTGCTCGATGTTTCCGGACATCACGCTGCGATCTGTTTACAACGTGAGTTGGTCCTGCGACGCACCGCTGTTACAGTACACCAACGAACCAATATTGCCATACCAGTGGCAGTCCATGGACATATGTGTCCATTTATATATCACAATGTTTTCTTCCCGTATTTTCTTCCATCGTGGTATATATAGATAGGCAATCTCGTTTGCTAGTATCATGGCTGGGCAACGTAATATTTAATATATCATACATTTCAATATTAATTCTACCATATGTTTATAAGCGAACTGAATGAGCAATGGTTTCAGAGGTGCTGGGAGCACATAGTCTCCGAGTTTTAATACAAGTAGACGGGTGTTTGTGAGAAGTATACACGTGTGATATTGCCTAGTTGGCATCTGACTTCATAATATAAGGCCAGTGATGGTTGTCTTATTATTTGACAGGATAGACAATGTATTGCGACGGACCTCGCGAATAGAGTTGAGACAGTTAGAAACAGGTTGAATCTCAATATGAACGAGAACACAATTACACATTGACGAACGAATCTAGGATAATCTAGATCTAAGTCTTGAATCACGACACTAGGAGAAGTCAATAATTCATACAATGTGTAATTCTAGTATGCATTAACGAACTTGTTTTCCATTTTGATACTATTAATTTTTCAATTGATAATCTAAATGTGTGTCGGTGTTCTGAGACTTCCTAGTGACAAGTCATAGCCTATATAATTCATACAAGATATCATTCTAGCATATATTAACGCACCTTTGCAAATTTGGCACTATTTATCTTACATGATTACATTTATCTCTTCTGGGACTTTCTGATGGAAACCTCCCTGATGAAATGGGCAGTAATACCATCGACAGTCACTGATGAAATTGATTATTTTCGTCGTCAAATGAGATTTCTTCGGTACAAATCACCGTAGCGACACATCTATATGCTCAATCCGGTAATATCGCTATCATATGTGAGGTCACTCACAGTGCTTCCTCACACTCGTGGTAAATACGTGTTAAAAGTTGCTGGAATACTTCTGGGACCAGCTCCGGGTAGAACGCCCGAATGATCTGAGGCTGGCGACTGGAGGGCAGAGAAAGGCAGCTGAGCCTCTTGACGAAGACGGTGAGATTCTTAACGCTCAGCCTCGTCATTTAACAATAGCAGCGGTTCCAGGAAGTTTGCGTGTTTATGTCCGTGTATAGATGACGTGAACGTAGGCCCTACATTGAAATAGACGCCAATCTGTTGTAGTGAACTTCTGTAGTGAAGGTCCTT
This sequence comes from Lepetodrilus tevnianus, assembly GCA_032361465.1. Lineage (NCBI taxonomy): Eukaryota > Metazoa > Mollusca > Gastropoda > Lepetellida > Lepetodrilidae > Lepetodrilus > Lepetodrilus tevnianus. The sequence goes on along the minus strand of JAUTBX010112754.1, from coordinate 9,366 downwards.
CAGCAGAAAGTGGGAGCGCTAACCATGCATACGTTTAGTGAGACTGATCTCCACTGTTCCGTTGCCGGGGAAGCGTCTAACATTTAGTTTATTGGTGATCGATATCAAGCGTCCAGAGTAATCAACTTTCAATTATTTCATCTTCTTGTACCATATGAAGTTCACTGTGACGTGCAACTTGCTTGCTAGGGTTCATACGAGTTGCCTGTCGCCTGGATAACAATGGATCTAGTTGATCGCAATGTCACGCAGTTACCTTTTCACGACCATCATGTGTATCAGACAAGCAATTGGACGATGGGGATCTGTGTACCCTCACTCAACTCCAGCGTCTCCGTGGACGCGCCACCTGGAACCTACACCCCGACATCCAACCCAGGAACTATGATCTTACTGACTGTCGTCTTCGTCATCATCTGTGGGGTCGGCATCATCGGCAACGTCCTCGTGATCACCGCCGTGTTGATCGACGACAAGATGAGGAAATGTGTGACCAACATGTTCATCATTAACCTGGCGGTGGCTGATACGTTCATCATGGTCCTGGGCATCCCAGAGATAGGACAGTTCATACTGTCCAGAGGCTGGCTACTGGGAACCGTTTCGTGCAAAGCCAATCGTTTTATTTTGGTATCCTCGTTATACTGCTCTGTATGGTCACTACTCGCCGTCAGTGTGGAAAGGTAGGTGCACATTTCCTCCCATCCCCGTTATACCGTAGTATACTTATTAATGTATTTTGTAAATAAGTGATGTGCTAACAATAGCACAACAATACAACGTCACTTTACCTAGCAAACACATGCATTGTCAAACAGGCAATCCTATTGGCAAGGATATACATATGCAATATCATATATTTCATAATCAAGTGTAATTACCAATATCACGTGTTATGCATCTTTCCTATTGGGTGTTCAATCATGTTCACACATTAAATATACAAAAGAATGTTACGATAGAATGTTACGATAGAATTGTGAAAATACGCAGCCACCTCAGCAAGTCCTGACACGAGAGATTTCAAGAGCATGCATCCCTGATGACATCCAAACAGAGCAGATTTCACATAAGTCACAATTTAAAGATCATCGAATTCGGAAGAGAACATTAAAGTATTTATTGTGTATGGTCGTCCACGTCAGTTTTATGACAGAGATATCGATTGAATCATCAGTTCGCTAACTTTGGGAGTCGTAAACGCTTTAACTTTAAACGAGGGACACTTTCTACATAAACACATTTCATGTTGTCAAACTACCCGCAATTTCAATCCTAATGCTAATATAAAAATCTACATTATCAGATAGAATTAATAAATACGTCAGAATAATATTTTTTTCCAACTCATATAAATTGAATATGATAATTCAATCAACTCAACGTTCCCTTGGCATTAGGGCCATACTTTACTGTTTCTGTGGACTCTCTCCACGACCATTCACAGTACACGCCGCATATTACATGGATTATCTTCTGCAATCTTCCAGAGATCTATTATGGAAAGTACAGACGTGGATAGATACACATGTCGAGTAATATATAGCTGTCAGAAATAAGTATTAACCATTTCCATATTACATAATACCAGAAAATAGGTAGGTGCCTGACATAACTGAAACCACAAGTAATCAGAAACCACCAACGGCGAAGTAGGACATTTTCAGATACATTTAGGAGATAATAGTGACCTATATAGAGGAAACATTAGTAATTAGGTGTCACATACTATAGACAGTCAAGAATAAGTCCGTGTACATAGGCGTCATTAATACATAGAAGTCATGAGTAAGCCGGTGCTCGCAGGTTTACTGCAACATTCAGCGCTACGGATGTTGCGGGTTTCATGTGGCCTTAAACTGAAAGTAGCCGTAATAATTGAAAGAATCGTGGAAGCAGATCTAAACCCAATTTAAAAAAAATTAAACTCAAGTGTTTACTAGTAGGTAGGAGTCACTAATGAACTAGAACCAAACAGTGCACATTAGCTACATACGTAGTCCTGTGTTTGTCACATAGCATGCAAGTCAACTATACCGATACCTATGCCATTCATCTGGTTACTGGTGTCATCTGAACACGCACAATTCTATCAGCAACACTATCCCATCACCAGACTATCTACTGCACACTATATTCAAATAAGAACACTATGCAGTTATCAATAGCTTCTGCTGATTTGTATGAGTTATGACTATGACATGGGCATCACCACAGGAAGACGTTAGTCGTTACAGACGATCATATCATTTGCTAATACGTTATGTCGACAGGTTCTAGACGATACGAACCCATGATACTGTATGAGGGAAGGGGTGGTGGTGGTAGTGGTGATGGTGGTGGTGGTGGTGGTGGTGGTGGTGGTGGTGGTGGTGGTGGTGGTGGTGGTGGCGATGGTGGTGTTGTTCTCAGTAACACAGATTATTATATTCCGTGTGATAAACCAGCACAGATAGATAAACAGACATACAGACAGATTGATGGAGGAACACCGGATGTCGAACTCCCTGACCTAGTTAGCAGCAGAACTTCCCAATTAAACGACAAAATCGGACTTTTACAAAACCTTGAAGATTTATTGAAACAAACTTGTCGCATAATATCACATATATTTATAGTTGTTTTGAACTAGTTCTTAGCTACAACTGCGAAATATATTCACTTAACATACATAAAATCATGTTTGTACTTCCAAAAGCCTTTCAACCACTGTATGGTAGACCATAGATTATAATCGTTATAATCTATGGGTAGACACATATCCACTGCAACCCTCCGAGAGACAACCTAAATATGATAGTATTGTTATTTGCTTCATTATATCAATGCTATGGAACATAACTCAGTAGTACGACATAAAATATAATACGCAACGGAAACGTTTTCTTGCAGTTCCTTCATAGATCAGTTGATGCATTAAAGACAAAATAAATAGCGGAACGTTTCCTTTATTCATTTAAAATATTAATATTTTGATAATTATCGAGTACTGGGGACTAAGTAAATAACAACGTTTGGGTAGATTAATCAGATCGAAATTCGTGTGTCCATTATACAGGTCTATTATGCCTTTATATAAATTGAAAGAAATTAACAAGTTTATTATACGACTGTGGCATTGGTAGTAAGGCAAATAGCATAACAATGTTTCCGTTACTGGGGACTAAGTACATCAGTAATTAAAAACTTTTGGGTAAATAAATCAAGCGTAATTAGTCTCAGATCTAAAGGCGTTTGTCCATTATATACGTCTATCAACTGTGGTATTATGCATTTAATCTTTAATGTCTTAATTTGAATGTCTCGAAAATAAACACCTCCGTTCTAATTTCCCACTATAAACTGCTTCTCGGTAAAAGAAACCTCAGTTATTAACCGATTTTTAAACTCAGCCTGTACTTTATTTGTTGAAGTTGATATTTCAGCAGCAGCATCAGCAGTAGTAGTAGGAGCATAACTACTACTAGTAGTAGTAGTAGTAGTAGTAGTAGTAGTAGTAGTAGTAGTAGTAGTAGTAATAGTAGTAGTAGTACTAATTATTATTATTATTATTATTAATAACAACAACAACATCGTGCGCAGTATTTGAGAATAGGTTAGGGTTGTGTCCATTAACTATTCTCAAAGTTACACCTGACAATTAAGATAGCTATAAGCGATTGGGAGTCGGACGAACGATTTTATCAGCTTGATAATGAGAGGAAGATCATTCGACAATCTCGTTGTGATAGAACAAAAATGTATGTTGCCGTAGCAATATGTTTTATACACTATTTCCCAGTAAAGAGATAGTTGTTTAGAGACGCAAGGGATGTCTGTACTACGAACTGTAGGGACGGTGGAGACGAACATGCTAACACGGAGACATTACGTTTAGACAGGCACCGTATAGCCCATGGCGAGCACAACATGGTATGCTTTCACGACGCTGTCATACCCGCTCTTATCTATCTATCTCGCTAATAGCTACGAGCGAGCTATTAAGGTCTCTTAGAGAATACGAGAACGAAACCCTGAGTTCCATAGAAGGAACTGGCTGTCAGTGCCGTGATTTCTGCACAGTGCAGTTAGATGGTTATGTAGCAGATTTTAGCTATCGTCTTAAATATTCTTGAGAATTAACCTAACGTAAGTATTCAACTATACGAATACTGTATTGTGTATGACAATAGGTTTAACATATGTACAGGGGACATTGTACACGAATTAACTTGAACACGTTGTGGGGTTTACCGTATTGCCAATGCTGTGGGAAAGGTGATACACGTAGTATGCACTACTTCATTGGAGACACACATCATATGATATCTGCTTATTGATATATGAATGTCTGTGTTCCTAAGTGTAACATTGGAGACACACATCATCTGAGATCTGCTTATTGATATGCGAATGTCTGTGTTCCTAATAATGGTGTAACATTGACGAGAACAGATGTATCCAGGGAGCCCCGAGTTTCCTCCCGTGATCACCTAGGACCTCATTACAACGACATGCAATTTCGACATCGCTTGCAGACACCGTATCGTGGGGAATGCATGGAATGCGATTTCTTTTGAGAATGCAACAGAACAAATGTACTTGATGATACGGAAACAACTTCTAAAGGAAAAGGAGCGCGAATATTTCCATTATTTATAATTCCCTCGTGAAAATGGCATGGTCTTTACCATCAGTCGGTGAGACTTGTGGTGACTCGTAGGGATGGTGGTGAGGCTAATTAAAGGCCTTTTGTGGATAGTAGGGCTTCGTTGTTACAGAACACTATATACAGTCTCACCACCCCAGGCCTCCCTGCTACTGAGATAGAACGCGGCATTGGAGGACCACCCCCGTACCCCCGCACTCCCGCAGCCCCGCACTCCCGCAGCCCCGCAGCCCCGCACCCCGGCAACCCCGACAACCCCGCACCCCTCCTATAGATATGCAGAACAATGTCTGTGAGGAGTGGCCCACCCCATTACATATACTAAATACATGATGGAATTATTGAAAATCAGTAAGTCTCATTGTGTACGGATATGTTCGACATTTGATTGTATTGCATCCGTTCTGGTGGTCTGGCAAATGAAATATGGTCAATGGTATGAAGTGTTTATACAAGCCAGATTTGCGGAATACCATCCGTCTGATATATGTTCATTGAAAGGATGTTCATGTACACCAGTAATGCCTGCATGTTATAGTATCAGGTGATTAACTTCACTAAATGTGTGATGCGCCACATGCTATATATACAGCAATGTCCATTACATTAACATTTTACTACCCAGACTATTGGTATAAAGAATAACGCTCATATTATCAGAGTTAAGTATAGCAAAGCGAGTCAATTCCTAACTAAAATGGCCCGACACCAGGCTATAGATGTCAATGTCTCTACCTAATTATATTAATAACATGACATGGTGTTGGCAATATACATGTATGCATTAATATAATTTGCAATGTTGTTGTAACTGTAAACGCTGTGGTGTGTATGTGGTAGGGAGCGCCTCTCATGGGGAAAGCTCCTCTCCTAACTCCGGACCATTCCCAACAGTTTCATTTATAGAACTGCTTATGCACTTAAAGAAGTAGGCTTATGTGTACTAGCAATGTCATTGTCTTCACCTCTGAACTAATAAAGTAAATGTATATTTCTGCCAGATATTTTACGAGCACCTGCCAAGTGTATACTATACTAGCATATGAAGAAACAAACTGGATACATGCATGACGTCTGTCGAATGGTAGGGCCAAGTGTCATATTTATGAATACAGCTTCTTCGTATGGTGAATATAATTCATACCGATTAGATGTGTACAACACACTGATAGTATGCTCCACGGGAAATGTCAGATGGTGAAGTTAAATCTTTCTTATAAAAAAGCTTCTGTATCGAATTGTATAACATATAGAACTAGTCACTTAACAAATCTTGTTTAGAAGATAAATCGTTTAAGAACAATCCTACTGATGATAGTAAGTAAGATATACTGACGGAACCAGCGTCCCTGGTATCTGGCCTTGTTTAATAGTTCATTGCCGAACATTAGCATGCATTTACTGAACATGAATTTGTATATGAACAAATGTTTTATGATATAATGAACTGAACATGAGCAACATTATATGACACAAATTTAATTAACTGAACATGAATACTAGTATGTGTTTGATAAAGGATTCTATATTATGATACAATTAACATAATAATAATATTTGTATGAGAAAGGATTCTATGACACAATTAACTAAACATTAATATTTGTATGAAAAATAGTATTTATGACACAATTAATTGGGCATGAATATGTTAATGGGAAAAGGCTAAGTGACACAATTAAACAAACATGAATATGTGTATGAACAAACTATTTGATGACACAATAAACTGAACATGAATATGAGTATGAGAAAGGATCTATGACACAATTAGCTAAACATGAATATGTGTATGAGAAAGGATTCTATGACACAATTAGCTAAGCATGAATATGTGTATGAAAATAAATATTTATGACACAATTAACTGAACGTGAATGTGTGTATAAGAACAGTTTCTACGACACAATTAACTGAACATGAATATTTGTACGAGTAAAGGCTACGTGACACCATTAATGGAACATGAAGATGTGTATGAGACATCGCAAAACTGGGTGAGATGATTGCATAAGAGGTAGGACTCTGAGGGAGATGGAAGGAAGGACAAAGGCCCGCCTAGCAGATAGGAGAGCCGCTGTGCAACTAGTTCGGCGTACGAGGACTCATGAAGACTTAGTCGATAACCAATAGACGGTCTGGGCTGCAGTCTTTGCGAGCTCCGTGTGGTGGAACCTGCTTCAGGTGCCATTGTTTTTCACCGGCTCACTTCGTTATTCCGGCTCGTCAATGAGACAAGCAGTGGTTCGTCAGTACAGGACATCTATATCACTGTATATGTGTTAACTTTCTTCTGATGAGGAAATCATGTTGGACAGACGGATAATTATGAAAATTAACTTTGAAAATTTATCTGAGAACTAGTTTGTTGGAAATAAGCAGTGACTATTGGCGGAGATGTGGAATAACAATATACATTGTAAAGTTGTGAGATTTATTACTAGTGGAAGGAGAATATACGCAAATTCGATTTTTCTTATCGTGGTCTTTATTCTCTGCCGTACATACGTGCTGTTAATCTGAGCAGTATAGGTAACTACACGCTGGAGGTGAAAAATCTATGAGCCTGGAATTTATATGGGACGTAACACATGGGCCTAGCTGCCCTACACACATCACCTGAGAGAGAGGGACGGCGCGCACCTGGCTGTTCAATATATAGGAAGGATCAGATGAAACCAACACAACAAACTATGACCGCTGTTTGGATTGTTTACTAAAGTTGCCAACTGTTACACACGTTGTGCTGGATCAGTTCTTCATGAATTCCACTGATACCATGACGACTGTGGCGTACTCCCCGGCCTCCAACTACACTTACGATACTCCTATGGCGGTGTTTGTAGCAGCTGGAAATGTCACTAACTCCACTCAGGGAGATGGGGGCGACTTCTCAGGGCCGGGACAAGGACCCATGTCCCCCGGGGAGATCAACCTGTGGACTGTAGTCGGTCTGTCCGTCATCTTCCTCATCATCGTCATCATCGGAATCATCGGGAACGGTCTGGTAATATTTGTGATACTTTTGGATCGGAAGATGCGACAATCTGTGACTAACATGGTGATCATGAACCTGGCTGTTGCCGACTTGCTCATCATGGTGTTTGGAGTGCCGGAAATCATACAGTTCATGATGCGGAGTGGATGGGTACTGGGTTCGATTCCATGTCGGGTTCAGAGATTTATCCTGGTTGTGTCGGTGTACGCCTCTGTGCTGTGCCTCGTGTCTGTGTGCATAGAAAGGTAAGAACTGACCATCATTAGCCATCACTCCAGACCAGGTACCGTGGTCTGTCACTGTATAGCCCCCCTCATCACTCCAGACCAGGTACCGTGGTCTGTCACTGTATAACATTCCTCTTCACTCCAGACCAGGTACCGTGGTCTGTCACCGTATAGCATCCCTCTTCACTCCAGACCAGATACCGTGGTCTGTCACTGTATAGCATTCCTCTTCACTCCAGACCAGATACCGTGGTCTGTCACTGTATAGCCCCCCTCAACATTCCAGACGAGGTACCGTGGTCTGTCACTGTATAGCATTCCTCTTCACTCCAGACCAGGTACCGTGGTCTGTCACTGTATAGCATTCCTCTTCACTCCAGACCAGATACCGTGGTCTGTCACTGTATAGCCCCCCT
>JAUTBX010112643.1:0-10380 GCA_032361465.1 Lepetodrilus tevnianus | reverse complement strand
TTGCTCTTTCTCCCCCCCCACTCTCTCTCTCTCTCTCTCTCTCTCTTTCTCTCACTCCATTTCTCTCTCTCTCTCGCTCTCAATTGCATGTATAGGGCTTACTATCTGTACAATTGACTCGAAGACCAAGAGCGATGGAAGGAAAACATAGTATATACCGTTAGGGCGTTCGCAGATGATACGGGGATATACACGTTATACAATTTACATACATGAATGTGTGCATGCATTAACATACTCTGAATAGTCTCTACCCCTTTCTATCTTTATATGTCTACTATATATACTTTTAATGTGTGTCGTGTCGTGGTGGTTGTGGATGTGCCGTTTACGTTGGCGGTGGCTGTGGTGGTAGTAGAAGTTATATAGCATGATAGGAGAAATAAACGTTGATACATAACAGATCAGAAGTGTTGCTAATCGTTTCAGTTTACAAATGCCACCTGGCTGCTTCCCATGGACTGTCTACGCAAAAGCAAGAATCCAATAAATCTGCTTTTATTTGTGGAGAGTGTATTCCGACGAGATATTCATACATGGCATCAAACGAACCCGAACCGGTGGGCAGACAAAACACGCCATTGACAGAACACAACGCAACAATGGTAACTAAAATATCACAACAGTTATTGCCCTGAGTAAACAAGTCGGGCAGCCATCAAGCCAAAGTTACAATAAAATAAAATGCTACGATGTATTCGACTTGAAGTGTGTGTGAGTGATTTACGCTCCCTTCTTCGTTTTATGATGTTCTTCTTCACAAAATAGTACTGCCAACTTCACGCTGCCCCAGGCGACGATGACCGAACGGGAACAAAACCCGGTCCATAAAGTCTGCAGGAGCAGATTATAACGATACCCACTCTCCTAAAGGGATAATACAATTTGCCATAATAGAGGGCCCCATTAAACCGATGTATGATGGAGCGTGAATTCAAAATGAGAAGTTTAAACATTAGTTTGCTAATTCTGAATGTGTGAAGGACTGGGCGCTGCCACTAGGAATGTGTTTGCTTATTTGTGCGGAAAATGTCGAACCATTTAATAGGGTGTTGATGGTTAGAATCAGATACATTGCGCAACTGATCTACCTAAACCATTTGCACTGTTTACGATAATAGTCCATCTGTAGAAGGTAAAACTAAAAGACTGCGATACATAATAACCTTTTCTAATAAAATACAGAAACATGGTTTCTGTAACTATTTGTGTTTATGTTTTTTTAATAGGACAAACATGGCTTGTAAATAGATCAAACCAAACAGTTGCCAAATCTTCAGAGCAACATATACAGCATTGCCATAGTATAGGTATATAATTCACTACATCCTCAACTCGGACTGTTATGATACCGAAACTATAGATAGCATTACATGCAAGTTTATCTCTTTCTCCTAAGGTTTTCAACTTTCATTGTATTATTATTATTATTATTATTGTTGTTGTTGTTGTTGTTGTTGTTGTTGTTGTTGTTGTTGTTGTTATTGTTGTTAATGATAATAATAATAATAATAATAATAATGACCATGTATCATCTTAGCATAATTAAATCATGACAACAACAAGCGATTGAGGCATACTACTGCAGGACTACGGTATACTGTAGGACATACACTGGCAAGTTTGTTTCAATTGGAAGTAAATTAACTTTGAAATACGTCTGTGGTTTTGTCAGCTTGTGGACAAACTACTGCATACAACTTCAGCCAATGGGGATGACAAGCGTTAATAATGTGACGTGAGGCGGGTGGGTAGCATGCTGATATAGACAGCTGGTAGGGGTAGGGATTTCGGACGGGGGGTCGGGTCATTGTAAACAGATTCACTTGCAATATTTCTCTCGATGTTTATCACATCCCTCTTGGAGATCTGACATGGAACACAAAACCACCCGACTGCCATTTCTACCCGAGTGAATAGCGATTTCACACAATCTTAATTCTTTTCTCGTTTTTCGGATTGTATACGATATATATCATGTAACTGGAGTACTAGTATTCCTCTGACTAGTCAATGTGGAGCGGGTGGGGCGGAGGGGGGTGGGGGGTGTCACTAGTTGTCGGGGGTTCATCTGTCTCTGCATTAGGGGAATGAGGGGTCCATTGTCGCCACCCCGCGGTGCACAGCTGACAATATTAGTATCCATGTCTTCTATCTGGATTGAGGTGGATATAAAAGAAAAGACAGAATATAATATAGGTGTTTTCTATACTGTCATAGAATGAGAAATATGTTACCTGTTAATACGAGGTAGATCTAGGGATAGGATTCAGAGTGGTTCATGCCCCCATGTACATCCCAGTATATATATATATATATATACATGTATATAACATCAACATAATACATGTATTTAAAACAAGCAAGTGAACTTGTAAAAATAATGGAATGTCAAATAATCATAATGTTACTTGACACAACCTGGCAGCACATGTACAACAAGAGATTATGGGGAAAAGAAAAAAATTCTGTTGATTATTTTTCACTTTATATTATATATTTTTTTAGGAAGACAATATCTAGAAAATAGGTATTTGTCTTATAATAGTATTCTGTTGGTTTTAAATAGTGTATTCGTGTTGGGGCTACATTCTAAAGATATGGAGTTATAGAAAGGTGGTTGATATAGCTGGTATATTCTCCAGAACTGGGATTAGATATTAAAGTAAACTTTATAGTGTAATATTCAAATAGGGATAAAACTCGATTTTCAAAATAGCATTTCTAAATTAAATATTAATAGCCTAGACCTGAAGTAGTCTGTGGAGGAAGAAACGTTGTCGCATATTTATGATGGTTAACATAGTTTTAGAAAGTTTTAATATGATTTAAATAATGCTATTTTATATGAAATGAGTTAATCAAAATTTAGTTTTACTCCGTGATTTTTCCTAATAATCTAGAATTGTTTAACTGTAATTGCGTATATCTTGCACGGGATGATTTGGGTGAGACTATATTGGGTGAGACTATGATGTGACGCACACCAGGGGTAGATAGAGTTGCAGGGAGGGGGACACCCGACACTCCTCCGGGTGGATGCACGGGCCACAGAATCTCTCGGAGGATCACTTTTATTGCTGTGAATCATGTACCCGGCTTAGTACGCTGTTGTAGAAACAGTTTAAAGCATGTTTCATTTCGGAATTTTATGTGAGACTTTGACCCGAGATATAGGCCTGAAAGATGTATGGGCCCACCACCGTGTACATAGAGTTACAAATGAGACTCAGTTTAGAATTTCTCTTTTCTAGATATTTTCCTAACAAATACATGTAGTTGAATACAAAATATATTAATATCTTACAAACCATTTGAAACATACCACCTTCTAAAATCACGGCATTTGCAATCGATTATTCGTAAAGACTAAGAGTATTGATTTACATCCTCTCATGCCCGTTGTAATATCACAGTTTATATTTAGTCTCAAATATATTTGTGGTAAAATTCATTGTTTAAATTATTTTTGTTCAATATAGGTTCCAGATATAGTAGTGTGCAGATCCATGTGATCACCTCCATCGCCCAATAGATGCTCATCATCAGAAAGATCTACAAGACAGCCTCTGTGTCACGTGCAATCACTGTACCAATCAGAAGGTCGAGTAGTTTCTATATCGATGCAAATCTCGTGAGAAGAATTGCATCATTTGCTTGGGTACCCAAGTAGCATTGGAGAGCTTTCTCGATGTTTTACATCAACTCAAATGTTAGATAAGAACTGGCGAAGGCGCCGGGTTGGATATAACCAGACCGCCTTTGTTCTCCAAGTACTGTCAGCACCAAGATAGCTGCTTCACTCAATGGCTGCTCCAACAACGTAAATGAAGACGCTAAACCGCCATAACAAGATAATTTAGATTTAAAGCTAGCACGAATGGCAAATATCATCTTAAAATGATTAGCCGCGTAGACATTAATCATGGGCAAGAGTCGTGCGCATTTACACAAGCATTAGCCGGAACTACTTTATGGAAAGCGCGGATTAGTATCCACACTGATAGGTATTAAAGTGGGTGTTAATGATTTGGTAATGGCTATGTGCGTTTTGACGCCTGAAAGTTAAAATCAAGCCACTAAACAGAGCAAGCCACTAAACAGAGCAAGCCAATGACATACGTGTTATGCAAGCCAACACTGTGTTATATATAATTATACTTATGGTATTTCATAGAATGTCTTATTAAATAAAAAAAAGTTGGAAGATACAACGGTATGGAGCAGGTGCCCGTTTTATGTCCTGGATTCTTTTGTAATTTTAAAAATATGGAATAAATCCATATGTTCGTGTTAAAGACTCTTTTTTTTGTTTCCTAATAAAACTTTCAAGCTTCTATATGAAAAGATAACTATACTGTATCAGACTAATTCTTTCTTACATCTAAACAGTAAATCTGTCATCAATGTGGAGTAGATTTCTTTAAATATGTATTATTATATTTCGCAAGCTATCTGTCTTACGATGACATCACCTGTGACCCAAGTGCGTCTGAAAGGTCAAGAAAATCACCTTCATTTACATCCATTCTAATTGACATTCCTTGAACAGTTGTCTATGAGCCATGATAATTACAGATCATCGGCTAGGTGACACGTTCTAACTTAGCGACCCAGTACGAACTGCTGGTTATGAAAACCAATTCCACTGTTGATGTAAATAAGTAGAAATAGTCCAACACGTGTCTTTCTGTAACTCAGTGGAAATCCACCAGGTGTATGCGAAGTCACGACACTCCAGTGAAAGTATTTTCCTATTGACCACTGCGGACGTAATACTGGCCCGAGACCAATGTTACGTACTTCTTCACGACGTCTTCTGGTTTGTCGGCGCGGTTTAATTATTGCGGAGTCACCGGTCCACTTGACAAACGAGAAAACAAGTAGATTAGGTCTTCAACAGCGGGGTCACAGTCGAGTCTGGAATTAAAGAGAGTTGTATAATGCTTGCATTACGTTGTTGACATCACAGCGATTGTGTGACACCTGTTTCGCCGTCAATCTCAGCAACAGTCCTGACTTCATTGCAGTCAATGCAGAGAGTTCTAGAGAATCGTGTGCCCTTTGGAAAACTCACGTGTATAAATAATATACATGAAGTCGATTGATTAATTATTCCGATTAAATATTCAGAGGTGAAATTAGTAAATGAATTAAATAGTATTCAGTGAATGCAGTAAATTATCCAAAACATAATCGTAAAAGAATTGAAATGCGTGTTCCTTTGGTTGCTTAACCAAACTGTATTCTCTTTATCCATATGGTTGGAAATACAATTCCGACGACATTTGAACGGTTGCCTACTCCATTTTTACTGCAGCAAATTTTAACGCCGTTGCTTGAGTAAACATTTGCGTCAACTTAATAATTCAACCGAAGATTAATCGGTTTCCATTCCATTAGCATAATAATTTTCTCATGAAAATACAGAAACGGAATGATCTAAAAGTTCAAAACAAGATTGATTAGCCTTGAAAAACAATGTTATATCTGCATACCTATATATATACACATCGTAAACGACATTTGAATAGTAACTTCATCGATATGTACAGTAGCACAACAGCTTCTTGCCCAGCTTTTAATGACATCTTTAAATCACTATTGACAACGTAGAGAGTATCAGCTGGTGGATACCAGTAGACATTACTCATGTACACACTCGTGGCGGTATATAGAGGACACGTGTAGAGCTGAATATGAAGCTGAGACGCATGACATTCAATAAAAAATGGATGCCATAAACACCTGTTCTAACGTCAATGGGCAATTCATTAGGAATGGTTCTCAAATGCTGCATGTTGTCGGCGAAAACGAGAATAAAAGTTAGAAAAGTACGCAATTTAGTGAAAGGATTGACACCGCCTTGGCGTAGGTTACAAGCTGCGTTGTCCGGGGATCGATCACAGGACAATTACTGGACAAAATCAACGCCGGTCACATACACATCGAGATCATTTCAAAATCTTAATCTTCTGAACAAACATATAAGTATGTAAATTATTGAGAAACTTGGAAGAGGGTGTTGATATGTGTGAAGTGATGTTGTTTATCTCTTGTAGACATACAGCCAGTAAATTTCTCGTTTGTAAGAGTTCTGCTGTGAAAATCAATAGTCGAAATGTTTGCCGTTTGATGAGATTCTACCAGAGAATGAGTTTGGTGTTCTAGACTATTGGAACCACAGGACGACATTGATGCTCTACACTACACACATAAGCGGCACTGTTACTTCTCATAGCGGTGCCACTCCTAACTAGGATGATGCCGTTGGTTAATGATGAGTATACCTATTCAGGCTATTGTAACTAAACACGTCTTCGCGAAGGAGCACGCCTTCTTCATGAAATATGTGTAAAAATCGAGTTTATATATATACTCTACCAAGCCTTTCAGAAGAACATCAGAAGAAGAAAGAAGAAGGAAAAGGAGAAGGCGACGAAAGAAGAAGGGGAGGAGGAGGAGGAGCAAGGGGAAGAAGATGCTGATGATGAAAAATATGAAGATGGACGAAGAAAACATTCGAATTCGTATCGTTGCGAATTTTCCTAAATCCAGGGACAGCTATTAGTTATCATTAGGACTATGTTTGAGAAGACTATTGTATTGTGTTGTGAGGCAGACCATTAGAAGGTGATTTCGCCGTTCTCACTAGGATCAATTCTAAAGGCCACTATTAAATCCAACTTACAGCACTTGCAGTGCTTCTCAATTACGTATTATCCTTGATTTTGTTTAGTTTGATCCAAGGGTTGCATCACTTCCTTTTTGTTTAGGATCCGATTTGTTCATTAAAAACACCACTTGTATTAAATGTTGAAATACTCTAATTACTTCAACGGGTATTGTTAGCGACGCTGACACTTTATCAATGCTTCATTAATTCCTTATTATTACATCATCTGTTTAAAGTATTGATGGAGCAATGCGAGAGACTATCAGAACATCACTGCAACTGGCGATTGTCGTTAAGGTCTTGTTTAGATGCTTTCATGACTTCTGTTAATTAAATGTTGACTTTTTCATTGGTGCTTGAAGTAAGTGGAATCATGGATGGCTGCTTCCGGTTCGGGGGTGCACGAGTCAAGTGTAGTCGTCCAACCTCCGACCCCTCCGCCCTCCTCACATTGTTTTCACCCATCAATATGTCAGCTCGATGACGAGCAGACGACAATAAGGATTAAGATAATACTTTCTCTCTGACAGATCCCGATTTTAGTGATATGCAAATGATTGAAATCTGCAAATATTGACAGGCTGCCAGTGGCAGTCGTAGAACTAATTTTAAAATTTAAATTTAACACGTGCTTTAAGCGAACGAGACGGCGAATGACAGGCAAAGGGCCCTATGACAGAGAGACGCTAGCGGACTTACAAATGGGCCACCCGGGGTCGTAGAAACCTCCCAATATTGGTTGAAAGGCGACGTGGTGATTTTGTAATAAAACAGATTACAAGTTAAAGACTCTCGCTCGAGTAGCGGGCTGTAGCGAGTCAATGGTGTTGTTCGCGATCTCAATATCGCCGCGTTACTCTGAAAGAACTTCCTGGGTGTACAGAAACCTGAACAAAGCGTCCAACTCGCGGAGCAGCGAATCCGAAAATGATAGATGGCCGCTGTCACTTCATTATACCAACCATAATAAAATGTTCATCTGCGAAGGGAGGCTATTTCAAACGACTTGAGTCTGATTCGGAACGTTGACAGGGTTAGGGTTTGGACTACAAAGCGTCCGTGGCTGGAATAGACTAACTTGGAAGAAGACCTGAGAGGGAAATAACTCTCAACACAGCGGCACAGCTTCATTTGAAGGGCTCCCAGTGTCCGAGACAACATTCGGGCGGAAAATTAAGAACCCCGGCCGCGTTTGCCGGAATATGAAATGATTGGTTTATCAACTCCCTTTGAAACACGGCCTAAATGTGTTGACACTGTGCCTCTATACACTCTTGATGAGAGTTTTATGAGCGAGTGTGTTTTCAAGACTCGCATCTAAGTCGAAACTATTTGGGCTTTTGTGATTGCCGCTTTTGAGGGAAATAATGTATTAACATAAACTTTGAGCCTAACGCAATGAGGCTGATCCACTTCGGCGGTGTCGGAATTACGTGACACAGAGAAAGATGATTGGAGATTAGTAATGATTCTACTTCCGACATTTGAATTCATATCGATGGTAACGGTCGCTTTAAACGTTTTGACTGAAGTAGTCCTTGGATATCACGTGTCCTATAACAACGCGTCACAGTGTACATGAATATTAAATAAGCTTGATAGAACTTGACTATTGGGAATTATGTTGGCGGTTGCTCATTGTGGGCCTACTTATAAGCGCGCCTTAGTGAAAAACGAAACTTTTGCTAACATAGTATAGGCTATGAATATTAAAATGTTCCTAATGAGGTTCCTCTGTGACTAAACACAGGTGTGTATGTATGATGGATGACGGGATCAAAACCTGAAGCACTGTACGTGCGCGATGTCTGCAATGTTCACAAGGCCCATGAACCCACATTACTATCTAGGCATACATATATAGGCCTACATACTAGTATAAGGCCGTCGGAAGCGGGTATGCCAGGTATGCCATGGCATGACCAATATTTCTCAGCATTTAAATGATCTTTTAATGTTTTCTCAGCATTGTTATTATTATTTATTAACCGCTTTCAATATGCTTGCATTCATAATTATCACCGTACGGATTGACAGGAAAATAAGTTCCAGGAACATTTCTTAATGCAAGGAAAATCTCATCTAGGCCTACCTATATTTCAAAATTTCGGGAAGCCGCCTTTAAACCATATAGTATGTTCATGCAGCGTCTGATCTTTCTGCAGATGCCATTAGATCGCTTTTAATTCTGCCTATATATTTCAAATTTTCCGATCATGAAACTTGGGTAGCCTACTTATAAAGATGTCAATACATTTGCCGATGCAAGGAAATAGTATTTTATCATAACAACATTTCGATTTTTTGGGACGCTTACCACCTAACTAGGCCACAATAGTATTTTTCCTCATTAGATACCACTTTATTATGCCTACATTTCGGAAATCTTGGAGAGTACTCCCCCAGACCACATTATAGATAACATTGTGGGTTTTATTTCTAAATCGCACTTTGTTATGCCCAAATTTAGAAAACTTTTGGGAGCACATGCACCCCTATTATATACTATATATACTAGGCCACACTACACTGTAGATGACAGTGTGGGTTTTATTTCTATAGACCAGGAAATAGCATTTTGTTATGCTCACATTTCGAAATGTTCGGGAATCACACTAAATAAAAATAAAAATAAAAATTCTATTTTGCTTGCCATTGATATCAGTAAATTGTACTTTGGTATGGTTACATTATAACAAATCTGCAACATGGCATCCGAACACCACTGGATAACAGGTGCGAACAATTTAAATTTTTGTTCTGTATACACCATATTTTATTTTGCTACTTCAAAATTTCCGGTGCTTAAACTTAGGTATTAAAATATGTCAATAGCGTTACCGATGGCATGAAATTGCATTATATAATACCTACATTTCGAAATTTCAGGGAGCAACAGACAACACTAGCAACAGGAAATCGTACTTTGTTATGCCTAGATTTCGATGTTTTCAGGAGCATCCCACCCCACTACGTAGATCTAAATATAATATGTTTTGGTACCCATAGCAGTGTTTGGCATGACCAATCCCATTTTGCTTCCGACGGCCATGTAGTATACTCAACATAATTCAGTTGACATTTTCCACATATACAAATACTAGATCTATATTAACAATGACGCATTTCAAAATACCTCCAGGTCCCATTTATTCTTCAAGGTCATGCAGTATAGCAGGAAATGCACCATATTCCTCAAGTTGTTCCGAAATTTAGTATAGAAACAGTCCCTACAAAATACCTACAGGACCTTAATTTATTTTGTTGAGTATTGTTCACAAATATATTTACAAGTTAAGTTGATGCTGTTGAATACATGATATTACACTCCAGGGATAATTTGTAACAATGGTTATTGAGCTATGTTATTCTCTTATTACTATCACGTTCTATACACACAAAAGCTTAATTACAGCACCTGTTAAACTAATGGTCGCTGTACAGTGTACTTTCATCATAACCAATCAGGTGTAAAGTTCTACAGAACACAGTACATGTCTAGGTGCAAATACTCATTTCGGTTTGTTTTTTCCCCATATCATGTAGTTTGTAAATTCCTTTAATTTACCGCAAGACTGTGACACGTATCTCCTTCATTCATAACCTGTCTTTGTTCTCTCTCATACGGGGTCTCTCTCTCTCTCTCTCTCTCTCTCTCTCTCTCTCTCTCTCTCTCTCTCTCTCTCTCTCTCTCTCTCTCTCTC
>JAUTBX010112532.1:0-11693 GCA_032361465.1 Lepetodrilus tevnianus | reverse complement strand
TCGTATCGTGTATCGTATCGTGACCTGTGAATCGCGATACGAATCGTATCGTGAGAAAGTGTATCGTTGCAGGCCTAAGTGACAGTAGACTTTTCACCCATATGTGACAACGTTGGATCAAATATGGTACTTGTGCAAGAAATGCAGGGTGAACTAAAGGATAAGACTAACTGGACATGTACATCACAATCTAACATAACTGTGAAAGTGCCTATACGAAACACACCCCAAGGTGTGTCGAGTCATTGAGTCATTGACAATTATTCATGGCGCTTACCTTCTTCTTGTCGGCTCCGATCTTTGCCTTGGCAATACCTCTGACCTTCTTCTGTCTGTTCCTTCTCTCCTTCCTCTGTTTCCTTCCAGTCCTCTTCTTCTCGTAGAGTCCGTGCTATAATTGAGGCATTAAAAAGTTTTACTTTACCGTTCATACATTATAAATAGATTATTTCACATATCAAAAGAGCACATGGTTCCTTCAGAAGCTCACATCAAGTAAAACAATTTATCTAAACGTTATTATCAGTACTGTAACTGTTGAAAGTTTCTATACAATTTTGTTTTGTTGGACCATGTTTAAAATCAAATTGTAGATATGTTAATCAAGATAAAAACTTGGCCCTATTTATGATTGCCGAGCAGCGAACAATGCCGAGGCTATTCTATCACTTCACCGGCCATACTCGTCCCATACCCGCTAATGTAGCAAGTTCGCAGCCAATATTCAGAGCAAACAAAATCAGCACTCGCTCTCAAATTTCTGTGAAAAGCACTTGGCAGTACATCAAAATGCAACTCTGCATATAACTTATCCATTTGTTGTGTCACTGGCGTTGTCAATTTTCACGTACCTGCGTGTAAAATATCTCCACGAGGTGGTACGCACCCTAACCCTCTCGACCGGTGCTCACGCATGCGCTCTGGAAAGTGTTCCAATTGGTCTGCGCATAGCAGGATTATCTCTCCTACCCTTCCTCAGACCAATCAGAACACTTTCCAGAGCACATGCGCGAGTACCAGTCGAGAGGGTTAGGGTGCGCAGGATATTTTACATGTAGGTACGTGAACATTTACGCCAGTGACACAACAAATGGATAAGCTATATGAAGAGTTGCATTTTGATGTACTGCCAAGTGCTTTTCAAGGAGATATTTGAGAGTGAGTGCTTATTTTGTTAGCGCTGAATATTGGCTGCGAACTTGCTACATTAGCGGGTATGGGACGAGTATGGCCGGTGAAGCGATAGCCTCAGCATTGTTCGCTGCCCGGCAATCATAAATAGGGCCTAGATTAAAAACATCTTTAGAGCCACTTGCAGCTTTACTGACATGTTTTCATCACTTATCTTCACAACTGTACATTGAACTAAAAATAATTCTCACCCTTCCTAATCTGAATTTGGGCTCAAATTTCTTTGCAAAGTCAAGTGTGTCATAAACCAAGGCAAATCCTGATGATTTGCCGCCACCGAAATGCGTAGAGAAACCAAAGCAGAAGATCACATCTGGGGTAGTCTTGTACATGCGCGCCAACTTTTCTCTAATTTCTGTTTTGGCCACAGTAGCTCTGCCTGGATGAATGACATCCACAACCTGAAAAACATGCATAAAGTACAGTGATCAACAAATATGATTTAAAATGTAATAAACATTTGCTAGGGTTAATAAATTAATCCATTCCAAGTGCAGTCTATTGTCTATTGTGGGATATTCTGGAAATTTCAAGTTGCCAATAAATCATAAAACCATGAGCCATGGTAGACGATTTCTTCCACCAACATCAATTTCAAAGGGTAAAAATGCTGTGTTCGTGATCTCTCATTGTTACAATGAATAGCTAATATCTGTGATATATTTGAAAGATGGAATAATTATACTACAGTATATACATGCCAGATTGAAACTTCATAATTTAATACTAACACAGATATTAAATCTGAATGAAACCATTAATTTTTTTATACGAGGGGGAAATGGTTACCATTGGAAACAAGATATAGCATTTTAGAAAACAATATACAATAAAAAAAGATCGAATCTGAAGCATGGATGTTGATAAATAACAAAATACAGCAACAGTATGTACCATTTGTTTCCTGCTTAGCAGGCGGTTGGTCAAGAACTTCCGTGTCCTAATTGTTGCTGCCCCGTCACTCTGAAATGGAAAGAAAGTCTTTAATGATTTATGTATTCAAACAGTCATGGAATAAATAAATCAAAATCTTTTTTCTTCTACCATTTAGATAGTTATTCACTTGGTACGAATGATTACACTCGCCAGGTTTGGAAAACTCACAAACAAGCTATAATAGCTACTAGTACAACAAGCTATAATGGCTAGGAGGAGCTAATAATTTCA
Source organism: Lepetodrilus tevnianus (assembly GCA_032361465.1). Taxonomy (NCBI): domain Eukaryota; kingdom Metazoa; phylum Mollusca; class Gastropoda; order Lepetellida; family Lepetodrilidae; genus Lepetodrilus; species Lepetodrilus tevnianus. Next base: position 9,335 of record JAUTBX010112532.1, on the reverse strand, counting down.
CCCATGTTAACATCAATCTCGCTTATTATTAATGAATTTGCCAACTAATCAGTAATTGTACCCGTTGATGTTGGAAATTAACATAGGATAATCCGGTGTTACAAATCTGAAAATCAGTTATATTCGAGCCGACAAAGAAAATCTGTCACAACATCTCCACTGGCGACAAGTAATTGAGTGAGTGAGTGAATATGGAGTTTAACGTCGCTGCGGTAATCTTTAACCCATTTGCGACAAGTAAATAAAAAGTTAAAATGTCCACTGGTGACAAGTAAATAAGTTAAATGAGTAATCTAATGATGTCATTTCAACAACTACTGTCAGAAATAACTATTTAAAATAAATTACATGCAATTTTGAATATATCGTACCTCGATCGGCTAATTAATTTATAGCTCGTTTGGCAGTTTTCCCCAACCTCTCACTACTGAAAGTGAAAACTAGATCCACTTTCAGTTGATATTTAATATATTAGCCAAATTATTCAGCAAAAGTTAAATGTTAGCTAGTTCTGCTCATAACTTATTTCACTAATCAAAAATTTAAAATCTGGGAAAATGTGTAGATCATGAAATAGTATCCGCTAGACTTGTCAGTAATAATTTAAATTTATCAAAAGTGACAAGTCTTGAAAGTTGAAGAGATGTAATCAAAATCTGCAACAGACACCGAACTAGTGCTTGCTCGTCATAAGCATTTACGAGTATACATTGATGATTGAAAAGTGAATTCTGAAAATCGATTTATTATAAAATAGTAATGAACCATCACTAATGAAATGAGCCACTTTGCACGGTATTTTATAATAACAAGTCCAAATAATATCATGACACTGGCACCCCAAATAAACGCGATATAGATTTATATCCATACTACATCGTTTTCACAAAATATACATAGCGGAATAGAACGCAGAAATGGTATGGTTTGATGAAATTGCATTAAATTCGGTAGATTCTTAAAATGATACGAGATATTTGACGATTTAAATGCATCATGATGCACACCATTTTGACTTTGATGATGGCCGCAAGGAAAAGGCCGGAAGTAGAGAGTTATCGCCCGAAATCAGTAACGAGGAAAACCAAGTTGTCCCAGATCATAATAATAATATTCTTCTACATCAATTTACAATATACAGAATGCTATCCACACACGGAAATGCTTTTTAACATTTAAAACTAAAAGTGTTCTTGGGTTACCATTTTCCTCGGTATTAAAAATGTGATTGACTGGACTTCTGTTATAGTGGCACACCATTGCGCAGCGCGGCTAGTATCGAACTATGCTCTCTACAAACTGATAGTGAAAATAAAAGCAAATCACATATTTCATTTGGTACCTTGTCACTTCAACATGACACTACAATTTGGTAAATCTACTTACCGGCAATACAATATAGAATGTATTTGGTTGCATGGAACTATTCTACACTGTTTTATGAAAAATATATGTCTACCTTGTCTGAGACTGAAGTGTAAACCTTTCTCAAGTTTCTAGGAACCTCCAAATCTATCATAATCACTGTATCATGATCACTGCTAAAAGTTTACTTTGTATATATTCATATGACCAACCACATGTATACACTTAGTGACTTACAGGTAATGGTGATGAATATATGGTTCTAATAGTTTTAGATCGCAGTCACCAGATCAACATATTCCTTGGATTTCTTTTGTCAATGTCGTAAACAGAAAGTAGAGAAAGAGAAATCATCATCATCTTCCCACTTATCATAAGTCTGTAAATTCACATTTACTAAGATGGTTTGCTGCACACGGGCAGAAACCTTATTGCCTACCAGCCGGTGTACTAAAAATAAACGTACATGGCTATTTGTTATGATCATCATTGATAATTCATTAAATATCACTCATTGATAATGATGGAGTGATTGAGTTTGTGCATTGACATATCTTTGATGGTTACGGGTCACCTCGCACCAGTTTTTCCGGGTCACCTCGCGCCAGTGTTTCAATTCATACGGAAATAGAATAGCATCATTGGAGGTATGGATCATCTACTGAAGCAGTAAGGAAGTACTCCCTATTAACCTTGTGCATTTATTACTTAAATAACAAATAAAGCATTGACAAATCATTTGGCGCGAGTTGACCCGAGATTGGCGCGAGGTGACCCGAGATTGGCGCGAGGTGACCCGAGATTGGCGCGAGGTGACTTGGCGCAAGGTGACCCTGAAATATGCCTGGCGCGAGGGGGTTTGGCGCGAGGTGACCCGTAACTTCTGTGATAACCTCTCCAGTGATATTACGACAATTAATAAAAAAGAAATATGGATCAATGTGCGCTCAATGTTCATTCTTAACTCCATAATGATAGGGATCATAGACTAAGCCCCACTGAGCAGATATTTCCTGATTTAGTACTACAGTATATATATATATATATACATCATGTAACTTAACTTACTTTAACCCAAGCTGGCGATGAATTTTTAACCCCATTTGTTTACGATTTTCACTGTACATTCCCGTACATGCCCTAGCTATTTGAACCAATCAGATTGCTGAGATTCTCTGTAAATTTATGTATTGTCATGCTTATTTCAGTTTGCCAGTGAGTGATCATGAGTGATCATGAGTGACCAATCGCGAAAGCTTCGACAAACAACTTTGCAGTTCAAGCGACAGTCGCCTATCAACAAGAAAAGGAAAATGAATACTGGTAATGTTTATAGAATATTGCATGATACCGTATCAATAACGGTTTGTTGACATATTTCATGGGACAAGCATAATTTACCTGAAAGTACATGTATGTACATTTGATTTGTTTACACAAATATGTTTCACAGCAATAAGGTACATTTTCCGCATGTCCCACTTGTTTTCAACATTTAATTTTTTTAAATTTATTTATTTGCCATTTCATTTACAACCATAGTGATACTTTAATTTGGTTAATTATATGAACACAGATCACTTTCAGATACAATTTGTTTCTTATTCTCCTGCTTGAATTATTAGGGTAATTATAGTATGTCACAAATAATGGTGAACTACTCATTGGCATATAGGAACATGCCGTCAACCAAAGTGAATCTATCCCTGGTACCTACGTCACAATACCCATAATATTGCCTTTGATCAGACAATCTTCAGCGATTTAACAGCAAGCACAGTCAGTCATCCATGTCTGGCTTATACGCACCAATCTCTTTTACCATTCTGGGTTTTTCAATTATGATAATTGTTTTTCTATTTCAGGAAGCAGCCCTCATAAGTCGGACAAGAAGATAAAACCATCAGTGGTTGATGATGAAGAGGTGATGGTAATTAGTGACAAGTAAGCTAGAAATTTATTTTATTTTTACTTTATATTTATTGATTGTATTAATGACTTATGTCGCAGTGGGAATATCTCAACCATAGGCGATGACATTTTACTTTATAAATCAATTAACAAATTTAGCTCCTGAATATAAATTGTGTAACCTGTAAAGTAGGTAATGAAAGAATTAAAGCTTTACGTCACAGCAGGAATATCTCACCCATAGGCGACTGTAAAATAAGTAAACACTATTACCTGCCAGTTACCTGTATACATGATAAGTAATGGTATTATCGTTTAGATCTGTAATATTCTAGGAAACTAATTGATTGAAAGCCAATGTGTATCACATATAGTGTACCAAGCTTAATTTTTTTTTTTTTGTAATACAGACTCTAGAATATACTAGGGTACCAAAGTCAGGCGTATGATATGGACATAAAACTAGATATCTGAATGGTAATAAACGTGTTAAGAGATATTCAATAGCATATCACCTTATCACCCATGAAAGACAAAAATAACTAATGATATGCAGACAAATTATTACCATATCATTATAAATCTATTCATCGTATGTTATGAGAAAATGTATGTTATTATATATTTCCAGAGAAGAAAATGATGACTCACAGTCATCTGATCTCAACACAGGAAGAATTGGAGAGACAGGTATAATTTGTTCTCGACGTTCATATGATGGTTGCCTAATTTTCGTTAATTTTAAAAGATACTCTTTATACTAATCCTTCAACATTTTAGATAATATGGAAGGGCATTTTGTACTATTACCCAGATGGTTTACTAATTCTTTCAAGTATTGACATTTAATGCATATCATCTGTACTTGTGGTTAATATTTCCTTTATTGGCAATTTCATCAAAGATGACGCATTACTGTGTCGACAATTCCCCATATGCCAACACATATTAACATTTTCAACCGACTGTGTGTACGTGGATATATGTGGAATATGTGGCATGCTTTTCTGACTTTAGAAATTGAGAAGAAAGGCAATTTGAAGGCAAATGATCTGATGAAGCCAGCCGATGAGAAGATGAATACAGGAAGTACTAAGCATGCTGGGAGTTCTGAAACTGAAGCCAGCGCAGTCACTTCTCCAGAGCTTCAGTCATCCACGACCAATGTCCACAAGTATGTAGCAATCAGACTTTGCCAGGCAATCTCGGATTTATGGGAATTTAATCTCATTTGGATCATTTCTGTGAACGATACGAATATTCAATAACAAGTTTTAGGAGAAATTGTAAATGGGGGTCTGCTTTTCAAATTGTCATGTGTTGCTGCTTGGCTGGGACGACTAATGCCGGGTCTTTCCAAATATACAAAGGATTTTCCTCCAAAAACATATTTTGGCATTCTCATGTCTAAGTAATAACTCATGCCATTAGATTTGAGTAGTATCTAGGTTACCGGTATCTGTTGTTCTGCTGTTTTATTAATACTGAGTAATTGCAGTACGTATAGTCACTTACCAAATGTCATATTGTGAATTCAGTGTATATTTCAGTTCTAAAGGTCTACAGTTTCATCAAATTTATGTGAGACCTAATGTTAATATAATATCAATCTTGCCTCTTTCCAGGGAAGAACATTCTGGGGCTCACAAATCTAAATATTTTGACAAAAAAGAAGGAAATGAAGAAAAAGGTAGTTTTTTAATTGGACAGCTTGAATCTACAATCTATCCATCGACCATTCATCAATATGTCCATTAGGTGAAAGATTCTCGCAGTGACGTTAAACTCCATAATCGCCATTATCTCTCCATTGCCTATCCATCCATCTATATAATCCATGAACTATTTTCATATGGGTGAAATATTCCCGTAACAACATTAAAGGCATAATCATGGTTTGTCAAACATTTTATCTGAAAATATGTACATTTGATTTGTCTACACAAGTATATATGGGCAACAAGCTACATGTTCTACATTATGTGTATACCGTATCTATGGGTGTGTCACACAGTTTAGACTGCAAATAGACTGCAAGAAATTTATTTCAATGTCAGGCTTGGTAGTGTAATAAGTAAAATACTAACCAAGCTTCTGTGTGAAAGTTGTGAATAGTTTGGCTATCACATGGAAGCTTGTTTAGTATGCTCTATGCCACAAAACTGGCAATGGCTTTATACATCTGTTGACCTGGTGTTATTTCTCACATTGGAAGTTACGAGGAAGGAGGGTGAGCTGCCCGATAACAAGACATTGGCAGGAAGTACTAAGAATTCTGGGAGTTCTGAGCTGCATAGTGACAAGAAGCAGACAGCAAATTCTAAAGATGCTAAGAATTCTGAGCTGCTTAAAGACAAGGAACTGGCAGGAAGTTCTAAGGATGCTGGGAGTTCTGAGCTGCCTAAAGACACGGAGCAGACAGGAAGTTCTGGGGATTATGAGAGTTCTGTCGACCCAGGACAAAGGGCTGGTGCTATGTCACCTGAACTGTTTGACAGGTGTGTGTAAATATCACATTACATTTCCATTAACCAGTGTTGACAAAGAGTCCATGGAAATATTTATCTACTTTTGACATATTTGACAAGAAAATTAAAACTTGATTTCGCCCCACTATTGACATTGCATATAGGAACTCTAAAAGTAAATAATTAAAACTTCTATCATCGATAGGCCAACATCATTGATTTGTTATAGTCTTCTCTTTCTGTATTTAAGTTTTCTGGTGTATATAGAGCAATTAGCATAAGGATGATTGTGCAGTCCACCAACCAAATAATCATGTGCCTTGCAAACGTTATGCACATTGAAATGTCAGGTAAACTAACGCGAAATGTGCGTGCGACATAAATATGAGAGGAGAACTAAGTTTCTCGTGTATTTGCAGTTCGGAGACTACGGACAGTTCTCTGGATAAAGTTGAGCAGGACATTCCCGACACAAAACCCAGTATGTTGAGGAATGAAAGCAGTTGGCGGGTGAGTCGGATTTTCACAATGTGTAGGAGGAGCTTTATGAGGCTTTCATTGCATATAAATAGACCATGACCACAGGACTTTGAATAATTATAATAAAATAGTATACTGGTACCATCTATCTATATAGTAATGACGAGGAGTGAAAAGAAGGGGCTATGCACTATAGCGTTACAAAAATGGCGTTAACAGCTGGCAACAACTGAACAGAGTTATCTGCTAATTGCTAATTTTCTGCGGTGAGCAGTGTCTGTAACGGAAATGTGTCGGTCATGGCGGTGGCATTTTCTTCGGAGATTGCATCTTCGGACATTACCTGTACATATGCTATACCTGGTTCTATCAATCTCTGAAATTGTGAGTATCCATATCTTTATGTTATTTAAATCATGTTTAAATAAAGCATTTTGTCTAACAGGGAACCAATATCAAGGATTTAAAGACAACCCCCACATGTATTGGTGAAGTCAAACCTCTTACAAGTTCTACAAAGTATCATACCGTGCTGTTCAAAGTACCGGTAAGTTAAATCATATGCTATATCATGTTGCAATTCATGTGATCCAAATATCTCTGTTATGTTTCTGCATTTTCATTCTTTGTTCCACATACTTGTAATATACCATTACCACACATTGTTAGTGTGGGCCTCTGTTTTCGTTTATGGACAAAATATTCCTGTTGCAACATGAAGCATTAACACACTCACTAGTTTGGATCTAAGGCTCGATTAGTCTGTACTCAATGATACTCAGTTTCTCACATTATCATGCCCTTGCACATAGCACAGTTAAGTTGAGCCCTAGCTTGGAAGAGATGGGTCTATGCACTAAATCACTGCAGCCTGACCTGGGGGTGCGTTCAGGCTGCACTACATTCCACTGCACTACACTACCATTCTACAAAGTAGTAGTGGGCTGAACAGGTTCGTAGGAAGATAATAGAAAATCGGTTTGCCCATGCAGCCAGTCAATTCGATTCAAGTTTTGTGTTTCCTACAAAACACTATAGAGGCTGCAAGTCTATTTTTAGATGTGCGCAGTTTACTCATTTTGGTGATAAGCGTGTAGGCGAAATGTGCACGACTGTTGTCTTTTTTTACGTACCTTACGTTTCATCCCGATTTATTACCCGTGAACCATGCTGAACAACATAATTCATCTCTGAATCAAACAGAAATTTAAGGATACAATTCTTTGTAACATCGTATTAAGATTTTCTGTGGAGTTTTCATCAACTTCAGGCCTGGACTTCTGTTTACCTATTACTGGGAATTCCTAGTTTTATATGATATTCTTCGAAATTCCATGACCGACTTGCAGCCGCTATAGGTTTGGACCCCATAGCTGAACGGCTTCTGAGCCTTCTGTAGCACTATATATAGTACTATGTAATGAAACCTGAACACACCCCTCCACTGAACTTCTGCCTATAAAGCACTTAGTGTATTGTGGATGCCATAAGAACACAACATTTTGTTCTTACATTTGCAGTTCCATTACAAGGACACCCTTTCAGTCCCTCCCACTCCACACCCAGCACACTTTGTGGACAAATGGGACCACGACCACGTCAGAATGCCATGCTCACCGCAGAATGAGTACCCTGTGGAGTCCAAGGTGAGATAACTCCCATCAAGGGAGGTAATAATTTTTTGTTTGTTTCTATGTACGTGTATGTTTTCTCGAACATTGCTAATGGCCGTAGACGACTACATCACAATCACTGTCTACATCGCATCTTGAATGCCCATTGTTACTCATCATGAATGACAATTGTTACTTGTCACTACATGTGTCGCACAATAAATGTGGTAATATTGAACTAGTATATATATAGTGATCAACTCGATGTTTCAGAAGGGTAAGACAATCCGTCACCGCTGGGAGTTGATTGAGGAGGCATTGAGTAAAGACATCGCTGGACCATACGAGTTGGAGGTGATATAGCGCATAATTCTTACTTATTCTGGAATATACATGGAGTCTGCGCTTAGCGATATTTGCATAGTTTTATATATGAATGTAATTTCAATACCATAAAAAGAAATGCTGGGTGTAGTTTCTAGAAGCTCTTATATCTACTATGAGACCATAATGACTCTCGTAGCCATCTTTAATACACAGGGATCGTGCACTTATGAGAGTGTTATGGTAAATGGATATGAAAGCTTCGAAAAATCATACCCTAGTATTTATCTTTGTATATCTACACGTTTGAGAAGTTAACAATTATTGAAGTACATGTTTGCTGCAGTCGTGTCTGTTCTAGAATGTTTTAGATTTACAACATTAATATGAAATTAATAATATTACTATGCAAATCCTTTATTTTTCTTAGGATGCTATTCTTACTTACAATCAACGCTATGCGGACAAATGGAATTTCACAGGATTGGCGTACTACTTCTCTGACGTAAGCTTGTATGTTTGTCCCGTGTGTATTGTAAAGATGCCTTCTCACAGTGCGCTTTGTATTCATGAACAACTTGTAAATCAACTTGTATCATCGATATGTAGGAGGAACTTAAACCTTCATAAAGCAGTAGAAGTGACGTGTTCTCATGCATTGATAATACAAGTTGTTCATACAAATGTCACCATCAGGAGACAGCTAGGGAAGTGATAGAATGGGGCAACATGTGTTTAATGCTTCTTATTAAACCTAACTATTGTCTCCTAGTAATAAGTGATACTATACTTACGTATGTTTTATATTGATATTCTACTACTCTTATTAGCAATTTGTATTACCGGTAGCTAAGTTTATTTGTTGTAATCCTTGCTTGTAAATTAGAAATAGCAATGTATATTGATGTCAATGTGCTATTACGAGAATCCAAATGTTAGTATTGTTGATGTTTACTGTGTATTGGTTTCTTTATTGCAGTACATAAGAAAGGAAGAACGGAACACATTTTTTGAAAGCACTCTGCCTAAGATGTGCAAACTAGCACTGATGCTGCCACATCTATGTACTCAGGTCGGTAGCATTTATACAGCTGTGCTCTACTAAGTGTTGTTAGTACAGATGTGTTGTAGTACCGTAAGTGTTGTTTATACAGGTGCGTTCTAGTAAGTAGAT